>MJGA01000119.1:0-24537 GCA_001910725.1 Phanerodontia chrysosporium | reverse complement strand
GGATCCAGGGCATTCTTTTATTTGACTTCGAGTTAGTTCACGTACCAGCAAACAAACATCGAGGACCCGACGCCTTATCAAGGAAGGAGATGGCAGAAGGAGAAGAGATAGTTGAAGAAGACGACAGTTGGTTGGACGACATACCCCTGTTGATACCCAACAATGCGGACCATGGATGAATATTGTGTCGCTCTACACACGCTTAGTGAGCTCGGTTCCTGAGCCCACCATCAGAACTTTCAAAGCATGTTTGTACGAGCCTGACGAGCCCATGGTAGAGCATGTGTTTGCAGCATCAACCCAGCAGCAAGAACGAACGTTAGCAGATATTTACCACTTTCTGCAAACTACCCGGACACCTCAGTTTCAGACTACCCAAGAAAAGCAGCGGTTCATTCAGAAGGCATTACGCTTCTATGTAACAGGAAAGGCCATGTACAAACGGCGTGGTTTACAAGGACCTGCCAAGGTTATATTCGTGCACATAAGCGTGAAGAATTGCTTCAAGCTGCACATGAGGGGCAAGGACATAGAGGAGCAGAAGCAGTCATGGCCATGTTAAAGGAACGTTTCTATTGGCCTAATATGTGGCAGGACATTCGCCATCATGTCCAGTCATGTCATCAATGCCAGATACGAAGTGTACGAAAGGCACAGGTGCCTATCATGGTCTCAACACCATCGACACTGTTCTTGAAAGTCTATGTGGACGTCATGTTCATGCCTAAGTCACATGGCTACCGGTACATAGCAGCAGCACGTGATGACTTATCAGGAGCAGCAGAAGGACGGTCACTCAAGCGCAATGATGCACTTAGCATGTCCAAGTTCTTGTGGGAACAAGTCTTCTGCAGATATGGAGCAGTTGGACAAGTTGTCACTGATTAATGGCAAGGAAGTGGAAGCAGCTTTTAGCGAGCTTATGGATCGATTTGGCGTACCTCAGATTCGAATATCTGCTTACAACTCCAAAGCAAATGGAGTGGTGGAACGAGGTCACTTCATCATACGCGAATCCATTGTCAAGGCATGTAATGGCAAGGTTTCAGACTGGCCTAAGCATGTTTGCCACGCCTTCTTTGCAGACAGGATAACTGTAAGGCGACAGACAGGCTACTCCCCCTTCTATTTGCTTCATGGAACAGACCCAGTCCTACCCTTTGACCTTACAGAGGCTACCTTTATGATGGACGGCTACAAACGCGGCATGAGCTCAGTAGAATTACTAGCTTTACGTTTACGTCAGTTACAAAAGCGCCCTGAAGACTTGTCAAAGGCAGCAGAAGTCTTAGCTAAGCATAGGTTCAAAGCAAAAGAACAATTCGAACATCGATATCGAACTCGACTTATACGCGAATCATATCCACCTGGTACCTTAGTGCTACTGCGTAACAAAGCAATAGAGGCTACTTTGGAACGTAAGCATAAGGATAGGTATTTAGGACCATATGAGGTGGTACGACGAACAAGAAACGGAGCATACATCCTACAAGAGCTGGATGTACAGTTTGGCGACAAGCCATAGCGGCCTTTAGACTCATACCCTATGTGTCCAGGTCAAGCGAGTATCTTGAGGCAATAATGGAGCAGCTCCATGATAATGCTGAGGATGAGAGCTCAGGCACAGATCCTTGGTTTTCTGATAGTGAAAGGGAATATAGTTCTGGTAAATCTGCTGAGAGCTCTGTAAACCAGGACTCCTCCTTTGAAGGCAGCGAATCAGACTCATATTCACCCTCATCATTTTAGAAACGGCCAACTGGGGACAGTTGAAACTTCAAGTGACCCCGGATATCATGCATCAAACATGTTTGATACAAGATATGGATGAATAGAGTCTAATTCACTGCTCAAAGACGAGCGCGAGAGAACAGGGACATTCTGGGATAGGCCAGAGGCCCAGGCTTTAGACGACAAATACCATGACAAATGCTCACCAAGCATTGTACTTCAGGTATGCCCTGGAATGAGGCCCAGGCTTTAGACGACAAATACCATGACAAATGCTCACCAAGCATTGTACTTCAGGCATGCCCTGGAAGGTAAAAGAAGAGAGTAGAATGTGATGGAAAGTTCTGGAAAAGCTTGGAAAGCGATACCCTGCTGGGAGCCAGGGAGATGGAAAGCACCAGAATACGATGGAATTTGAGAGAATAACGTAGAATACTCTAGAATAGCTTAGTCATACACTAATTTCACATCTCAGGAAAGGTATATAAACCCCCTGAATGTGCCAGGAAATAGAAGGCCCACGTTACTAGCTCTTTCTTTAGTACTGTGATCACCTTCACGTGTTTTGTGTTTACGTTCAACGTTGTTTACGGTGTCAGCACTCTAAGCTTGGTTAAATCCCAAGTAGAGTGTGGTGTCTGGTATTCTAGTCTGGCTATACGTTGCCCAGTGTCGAATACCTGTGCTGTTGTCTTACGTTGTTCGGTGTTGTGTTCTAAGCTTGGTTAAATCCCAAGTAGAGCACTGTTGTTGTTGTTTGGTGTTACACTCTAAGCTTGGTTAAATCCCAGGTAGAGTGTAGTTGTTGTTGTTGTTGTTGTTGTTTGGTGTTACGCTCTAAGCTTGGTTAAATCCCAAGTAGAGTGTTGTTGTTGTTGTTGTTTGGAGTTGCGCTCTAGCCTGGTTTAATCCCTGGTAGAGTGTTGGTGTTTGATGCTCTAGGCTTGGTTAGATCCCAAGTAGAGTATCTGTGTTGGTGTTTATGTTGTTTGGTGTTTTCCGGCAAAGTGGTCAAGCAGACAGGCTTTTCCTTTTGCTGTGTGTTTAAGGTCCTGCTACAAAACAGTTTGTAGTTTGATCTTCCCCAGGCGTCACCCCACCCTTACCATCTTCTCACACATCCTTGAACCCCCTTCCACCTCTGTAATTTCTCCCACGAACGCCCGAGGCAGAAGCTGACCAAAGATAAGTCCGCCTAACTCGGTTCCTCGCTTCAAACACTACTCCTGCAAGCTAAGGAGGTTTGAACAGGATCAACCACGACATCGGCTCGCTCGCTTAAATAAGCACTTGTTGGGCTTTCCGCTCGCGGGCTCACTCTCAGCCCAACGACACGCTGCGGAGGCAAAAATATAATACAGATATAATGTTTTATGCACAAACAGTAAGTGTTTGTAGTTCAACGGTCAAGCGCGTCAGTCATATTGTACGTGCTGCGGTTTCAAACCCCAGCATAGTCGCATTTTTGGGGATTTCAACTAAATTCTCAAAAAGTCAAATATTGCTTGTGCACTTGGCGGCAGGTCAACTGCAGGTCAAAGGGCTACAGGAAAATTTCCTGGGTAGGTGACCTGCGCAACTGAAGCTTCTGAGGGTGTGCTCTGTCCTGCGGTGTTATGGCCCTGAGGGCGTGGGGACAGTGCACTGGGTTGGAGCCTCTCCAATATGCCCAGGAACAACGCTCATGATGCCTAATTGTGCAAACTAATAGAATTCTTCTCTAGTGTACGTTCATCTTGGGTATGCATCAAGCCAGGGGTGATGATATCATTTGGGGCTTGTCGTATGTCATGCGATGGTGGATGCTGCGGGTCAGAGCTATTCGAAGCGCGTAAAGGACAATCGGAGGGGTGGCTGATTGCGTGGATTGCATGGATTGAGAGCAGGTCTGGATGGAACTGGGAATCTCATTGTTGTCTGTAGCGTGCAAGGAGCCATCTTTGCGTAGAGTGGGGGGACACAGTGCCTCACACAATGAGATGTGCCTCGAGGAAGGGTAGTCCACTTTCCAGATGCATATGTCTGACTCTTGAGCCGACATAGTTGGGCTCTCGATGGCGTAGCGAGGCAGAGAAACATTTATCGACATGTCCCAGATGTGGCCAGATTCATTCTCGGACACATGACCGACGCGTACCGATAGTAGGTGATCTGCTGTCCAGAGTACAGTTAGCGCATTGACTTAGTCTGAATCGTGCTCACCGATCGCATCTATAGTTATGCCAATTGCAGAGTAAGATGGGTGCACATCCTTCAACACCGATGTTACAAGCATTGACCGTGCCGATGTGGCAGTCACGGCCATCCGTTCTTCATCGCCCATCATAACACACGCCAGACGGAATTGCTCCTCCAACGAAGCACCCCGCCACCCCGCAATGGTAACGAGGTGTAGCGGTCGCTTGGGAGAGGGCTGCATGGTGTTCAAGTCCCAGCCGTCTTCGAATGTGATCCTCGAGAGGTGACATTCCTGCAGTTTAGGAAGACCGTGGACGAAACGGAGAAGATCAGACGTCTTCCGAATCTTAAGGTTATGGAAGGCGATACGCCGGAATGGATACAAGGATCCGGGGAGAGTGCTTGGCAAAGCCTGTCCTGGGAGACCAAGCTCGACGCTCGTACGCTCCTCTTTAGAAGACGGGGGAATGCTCCAGGACTCGGCGAGAGTGACGTCCACGGTCGCTTGCGAGTATCTACATACCAAATGGACACGGTGTAACCAGGGACACTGCTGTGCCCCACGGTGATGCACAACAATGTTTCGGATACATTGCGTGATGTGTGGTTGCACGTTACTGGAGCGAGTCATGAGGTCGTGCAGTTCTGTGAGATCGGTGTGGGATCGGATTGTGATGGTGTGAAATAGCATGGGGCGCACAAAAACGGCCCAGTGGCGGCAGACAGAACTACAGGCCGAGAGTGATTTTTTGTCGTCCTTGTCTGTAGCGTCGTACACGGACGACAGAGTTTGCAATATCATGTGGATTAGCTCTTCAGGAAGATCTGCGCCTACGGTTCCAGGCATTAAATGAGAGAGTAGGGCATTGAGCGAAGAGCTGACTCCTGTATCAATATTAGGGGCGAGCACAAATAAGACAAGGAAACAAGACGAACCCAGCTGCCAACCGAAGACTCCTCGTAGCGTCCGGGGTTATATAGTATGAGTCTCAGGAAACACACTTCGCTTTCTAGATTTCAGTTCAGACGACACGACGTGGCCATTGGTTAAGTGCTACGCATGCGGTGCGTAGCGGGCTGACAGTTTGTCAGCCTCTTCAATAGGAAAGTCATGGTTTTGAGACGATCACTGCACCACTTATCCAGTATCGCTACGGGGAGATATTGTGATGCCTTTCCAACTCGCGGTGGCGGCATCACAGTATCCGTTGCATGAAGCTATCCAAGACAAGACCCTAAGCGAAGAAGTGACGGTTAGCATCCTGCGAGCAGCTTTCAGCAAGGATCCGTCGTCCATCGGATGTCAAGATGACAGGGGCTTACGGCCGATTTCCGTTGCCATCAAGGTAGAAAACGTCGCTGCGATCAACACGCTGCTAGAGCTCGCTGCGCCCGGAATGGCCCTCGGCGACGATCCTCTGGGCTGCAGGTGCCCGACGACGCGCAAGAGACCCCCGTATCATATAACGTACGTCTGCTGCGGGAGAGCCCGCGTTTTGTCATCCACGATTTGCTGGACGGGGCGTCGGACGACATCACGAGGGCGTACATAAAGTTCAAGATGCCGGCCTGCACGTGCGGGCAATGCACGCAAGGTTGGCTATCTCTGCGGATGCGTTTCCGACTCCGAGGTGTGTAGGATTCTGACTATGGTTTCTGGCCGCACTGATGCAGATCCAGAAACCGCGCACGATGTCTACACCGCCATGTTGCCCAAGCTCGGGAACTTCGTCGATGGTCAGCCGCTCGACAGCACGACGCTACTTGAAGACACACCGCTGCAGTTCATTCCCCTCTCTACCTCCAGTTTGGCGTGTACAAGCCATTCTACGTCGGCTACCGAGCTGCTTTCCACGCCATTCGCGACCTTCTCGCTGATGCGCAGGCTGTGCCCACCGTCCCGCGCCTCCGGCAGGAACTCGCCCAGGGCGCACGAAGCGGGAAGTACAACCGCTGCGACGTCGAGTACTTCTTGGAGCGGGGAGGGAGCGTCAAGTACGCGCTCGACATGGTGGTGCATCTTGCTGCATGTCTGAGCCGTACGCCACTAGGGGACGGGACCTTCGACCAGAAGTGGGACGACCGCTGCCGTCGCAATGTATCGGGATCGCCGTCGCTGAGCTCCCCGCAGATTGGCTCTCCGCGGCTTCCGCATTCTCCAACTTGATCACATAAGAAGAGGCGCAGTCGAGCTCGACCGGGATATTCTAAGTGCTTTGAAAGAAAGAGAAGAAGAACTGGCTTTTAAACATCAACAAGACGAAGTGTCCGTGCCGTCAAGGACCGTGGCAGCAGGAGCAGCTCAAGCAGGAATGGGTTCAGTGGATCCCGGGTGCTCGTTGGATACGCAGTTTGTCGGAGTGCGGTACCTGATGGGGCTCCACACCGCGCCGCGATGGACGTCGACGCTCACGACGACTGTGGCAGATGGGCAGAATGTCAGTTGAAGAGGATGTAGGAGATCCAGACGCATTGTACTGGGACCTAGCACGCTTGAGAATGCCATACTCCGCCACGCTTGCCTGTGTTCGGATACAGGAATTGTGTTGAACGCTTAATAGGAGCTAAGAAACAGTCTCAGCAGTATCGGCCCCTGACGCAAACACCATTCGTTAAGTATCATGATAGAGTTCGATTTGTTGACATACCAGTGTTCGACTATCCGGTTATCCAACATCCTGATTTCCAGTTAAAGGAAGTGTATTGAATGACATATCTAGCATACAAATTCTTCAGTACCTTTCTGTAATGCAGTCCGCGGACATAGTCGAGCACTTACAGATTACATAGTCGAAGAGCGAAAGCTGTCGGGCGTTACCCCGAACCTCGGTGACGGACCCCGTCATTCGCCGAGGGCCAGGCGCCCGTAACCGAGCATGTTTGACCCAGTCCGCCACGTCCTAGAGGGTCGACTTCTTAGAAGAAATGGCTTTGAGAAGTACAGTATGAACTCGCTCTCGAGCCGTTGTATTGTGTGTTTGACGTGAAATCGCAGGGAAACGCGTACGTATGCTCTAGGTAGCGATCAAATCAGCGGCGAGCTGCAAGTACAGTAAGCTTTTGGAAAGACGAGATAGCAGATCTGGCCCAAGAGCCCTGTGGTCTGATCTTCTTTGACCGGAAACAAGATCTCGTGGTCATAACTGCTACGCTGCGCCTAAGGTGCTTCGCCGTAGAGGTGGCGTAATAGCCGACCCGTCGCGGTTGTATCGGGGGTAACGCATGTGGCCACCAAGCCCATCACGTATTCCTGCAATCGCGTCAGCTCAACGAGTGGCTCTCCATTGTGCCAAGTGATCTCGGAACGATTGGTGGCCCCAGTTTCGGACAAACGCCCTCGCAACCAGGGCCTGTCAGGCTTTCATTAAGGCTGGCCTCATGTATGTTAACCTTTGCTCCTTCGACGAACTGTCCAATGATCACAAAGAGGTTCATTGCGGTCTGTCACCTCTGCAAATACGAAATTGCCACATGGGCCGCTGAGATGCACGGTATATATACACACAGAGGTCACCGCCACTCTCTACAACATCCTAGAACGCAACTCCCTTTTCCCTAGATAATCATGTCATCTGGAATGAACATGGCAACTACTACAGGTGCGTGATCTAGTTGCTTCCCTAATACCAGGCTGAACACGGCCTTGTCGCAGAATCCTGTCTCGCGCAAGGGAGAGTCCTGCTCTGTCACTTTTGCTGGCCAACGATGTGAGTTTAACTTCCTTTGCGCTGCGTCAAGACTGCTTAGATCGATCAAAACAGGCTGGGCATCGACGAAAGGTTTGCTCGCGACCATTGCCAAGAGGCTCGCCCTGCGCAGATACGTATGTCATGCCACAAAGCTCACGCAATGGCCTTCGAGCTCACTCGAACCCTCACTAGCTTACTGTGGAAACCCAGTCTGCCCTGAACTCTTACGTGGACCCAGTGCTCTGGAGGTGCGTTGGTTATATACGCATATTGTTTCTGCGCGCTCAACTCACGCCGAGCAGCTGAATGGGGCTCACGCGTGCACTGGCAGACGAACGAAAATGTGCCATTGGTGCTATGGATAGTAAGTGCACTGAGAGACGTCCCTGCACGTAAGACTGAGCTTCTTTCAGTGGCACACCTCCCATAATGAGGGACCATTGCCAGCTCGGTAAGCTGCTCCAGTCTCAAAGCTGGGTTGCTCTCACATGCGAATCCGTAGTGCGCGAGGCAGTCCAATGCGAGGCCAAGTTTTGTGCATGGCGCGGCACAGATCAAAGTGCGCTCCCAGAAACGAGCGCGGTAACGCTGGTGAGCGTAGCTCACTGTATCTTTCGCGCGAACGCTCCTAACAGTCATCCACTCAGGACATCTCGCCAGTGCGTCAACCCCTTCATCGCGGGCCGATTTGCCCTTACTGCTGGGTTCATATCATGTGCGTGCCGACCTGCTCCCCGAGGCGAACTAAGACTCACGAAACCTTTGCAGAAATGATGATACCATGCGGAGTCGCTACTTCTTCCTTGGTAAGAAGGGTTATCTCTACCTTCATGTGTGTAAGCAGGCGATTGACCCAGCGCAGACATCCGCCTAGGAATCAACATATCGTGTGCTACCGGACCTGAACACTGCGCGCAGGGAGGTACAACGATCTCCGTGTGGGTCAGGTAAAAATCGAATATCCTGTATGTGGTTACACCGCGATCACGTCTCTTGCTTTCTAAGACAGCTCCGTTTAGATTGGTCGCGTTCCTATGATCACCCGCCGCACCGGCTTGTGCGCACTTTGCTGGCACTCGTACGTCTCTTGTCCGCCCGTTGTATTCGGTCCTCATCAGCACATATCAGCACACACAATATTATCCGAGGGCATGTTTGCTACAAGGGTAAGTACCATGCTTCTGCAGCCATATACTCTCTGGCTGACGAACGAAACTCGTAGACGTCGAGCTGACCCTCCAAGGATGCGAGTCCGCCCTCTGCGCAGAGCGCCACGCAGAGTGGGCGAGACAGCGAGACGCTAATGCCGGTGCCTGATACTCTGCGCAGTGGGAACTCTTTCCTAATCATGACAGTTCCAAGATTCCCCGCTGGTCCGGCTGCTCTGCTTTCTCCGTCTGTCTTTACGGAATGGTGCTTTCAAATAAGATTTCTCATCTTCTGCCTTCAGGGTGTACAGTCTGATTGCCAGAATGCTGAACCTCGCACAAGCGCCTGTGAAGATGCCAGGGTCGTTGGCGGCGAGTCGGACGTTCTGACAATCGCTACGTGCGTCATTCACCTCGACCACACCGCCGTACATCTGTACTGCCTTCACAGCGTGTCGAGGACTCAGGCACTGGCTCTTCGCATTGCAATGGCCCACGGTGGCGAAGTGAGTTCTCACGGCACGATAACCGTGTTCTCGATCGGGACAAGTATATCAACTTGTGTGAGTTGAATCTCCTGGTCCCTTGAAGACTAGCGCAGGCTTCTCTGTCATGAGGACGATAGTGCCCCTGTCTCGCATCCCGACGGACCGGATACGCTTTGCCAATGATGGATTGCATCACGCGATTGCGAGTATATAGGACGTAACGCACTGCAGGAGCCTCCAGCATTCCAACGCTTACATTCGCGCGTAGAAGATGGCTCCTGCACTCGAGGTCGTGGTTATCAAGGCTCGCGAGTCCTACCTCAAGGACCCGTCCACGCTCAATCCGATGCTAGAGATAGTGAAGGCGTCCAAGGGCGCCCTGGGGTGAATAACGCAGAAGACGAAGGATACTACCCAGGAGCTGATGACACTGCCGCTGCAGGATCTACCACGGCGTGGCTCCCGAGGAGCCTGACACGCTGATGCTCTTCATCGGTACGCTCAGTCCTGCCAACGCGAGCATTGCGCGCTGACCTCCCTCGCAAGTCTGGGATACGATCGAGGACCATCAAGCCCTCATCGACGACAAGGAGCGCTACGCGGTGCTCGGCGCAGAGTTCGCGAAGTGCGCCGACCTGAGCACAATTAACATGTTCCATGTGTACCTCCCGTCCGACCTCGCGGCCGTGCTCAACGCGCCGTACCTCTCCTTCGGGTATATCGGCACGCTGAAGGCGGGCAGGACCGCGGACGAGGCGCTCGCGCTACTCATGGCGCTGACCACCCGCCTGGAGCTGCCCGCGACGTGCCGTGTCGGCGGCTTCGCCAAGGCGGTCGAGAAGGACTCGTTCATCCATATCAACGGGTGGGACGACCCGCAGGTGGTCCGCTGCCTTCGAGTACCTGACGCTGTTCATCTCGTCGTCGATGTAGTTCTTCTACGCCGCGCGCGAGCAGCCCGAGGCTAAGACGGTTGTGCCGCACCTGCTCGAGGTGACGGAGGAGGGCAAGAGGGGCTGTGTCAAGCTCATCCCCTTCAAGAGATATCAGCCGTAGATGCTCATTCGCAGGGTGAATCTCCACAGATACACCGAGGAATACACTAATATGCTCTATATGAGTCTCTTCCCCCTGATCCGCAATGAAGAGTGGAGGCGACGTACGACACGAGTGCAGTCCCTGGTGCTTGCGCGGTTCGGGATAGGCATGTTTCTAATGCCTAGCCTTGATCCAACTGTGAAAGCCCACGTCCGCGGGATGACCAGTTACTGCTCCTCGCGGAGACGCTCCACAGCGATGAAAAGATAGCTGAACGGAAAGGTGAAGAAGTCATAGGCACAATCATCAGGAAAGGCCAGCGCTGTGCATATGTGCATGTTCACGCCTTCAGCGCCACATTCAGCCTCGGAGCAACCGTAATGGGGCCAACCCATCATCTTCGATCTATTATGAAGATGCATCAGATCGTTGTTATGAACAGCTCCTTAGTACTTCTCGTAGGCGACAAGCTGCACACGCCCACGCTTGACGACCTCGACGACGTCACGAATTTGGCGCAAGACTTCTTCCACATCCTGCAACTCGCGAGTCGCGTGGTAGAACTATATGGATTGCATGAGTGAGGTACCAGCTGTTTGTAGACTATGTCAAACCTTTGGATCGTCCCACCCGTACAAGACGACGAACTCATCCTTCTCGACGGCTTTGGCGTACCCGCCGAGATGACATCCGCGCGGGGTCGGTCGCTCCGTGAGTGCTTTGAGCAGCGCGAGAACTTCCTTGTTCGTCTTCCCCTGGTCCATTTTGCTAACATGTGCGTAAGGCACATAGGGAGTGTTCAAAGAAGCGCGGAGGTCGTTGTCGATATACGCTTAGAACATGTTGGCCGTGCTGAGCTCTGCGCACTCGTTCATAAGACCGTGGTGCTCTTCGAGCGTATCCTAGACTTGGCACTACGATGTAAGCAGAGGAGCGCGGATCGGCGGTCCATTACGAGGACATACCGATGAAGAGCACAAGCGTGTCTGGCTCCTCCGGTGCTACACCGTGGTAAATCCTGGATAGCAGTCAGCTCATCATGTCTCATCTACTCAGAGACGCTTACTCACCCTGCGGCACCCTTGGTCGCCTCCAGGATTTCCATCATCGGATTGATGGTGGACGGGTCCTGGAGGTAGGACTCACGGGCCTTGACGAATATTTTTAGAACCTCCTATGCGGAAGCCATACCGAATGGTGAGAGGAAAGTTGCCAGCTCATCGAGCCACGTCAGTGGCTAGATACTTGCAGCCATGTTTTGAAGGTTTTCCTTGGGAGACTACAAAAGAACTTGTGAAGAACAAGCACGCTTTCGGCGGGAAAGCTGATGTCACGTGGACGCCTATCGGCCCTCGGCGATGGGTCGGGGAGCACTGACTTACCCAGTCCACCTATGCAGCCCGCAATCGATTACGGATTTGAGGGATCGAACGCAGCGCGGTGATCCCTCAGATCGGAGGTAGATCTCGCGTTTCTCGCACCCGTCGAGAGCCACCTATGCAGCCCGCAATCGATTACGGATTTGAGGGATCGAACGCAGCCGGTGATCCCTCAGATCGGAGGTAGATCTCGCGTTTCTCGCACCCGTCGAGAGCAGCCTCCAGATTTCCTGGGTGGTCAGCCCCTTCCGTCAGCCATTCCCGGCTGTTTCCGTGCCCCGGATGCCGTCCCTCGTGCTGCCCCGCCCCGCCCTTTCCCGCCCCGCCTCCTTCCCCAATCGGGACATGTTCCCGCACTGTTCCCGCGCCTCGTTCTTTTCCGTTGCCACGTCGCGCCCCTCCGGCGCTTCATCCCAGTGATATCCCATCAAAGGCCTGCAGACTTCGTCATAGCCTCTGGACCGCCTGACACGACCTCTCTGGCTTGCGGACTGCCATGTCTGCATCTACTTGTATGCAAGGAAGGCGTGTCTCCTGTGTAATGTAGCCTGAACAGAATGGAATAAAATTTGCGTAGACATGCGTGGGTATATCACCGAGATCAGAATGGACCTGCGCGCTGCCGCTGTCATTCACACTGTGCTCTCGACGACGACAACCACACCAGCTATACATATCTATTCGCCCCGTCTACGCTTCCTCGAAGGGCCCAGCTCGTCATCTCCCTCGTTCTCGTCCTCGCTGTCCTCAGTTTCTTCCCCCTCCTCGTCATCGACCACCTCCTCGTTCTCACCACCAGGCGCAGATGACTCTTCAGCAGCAGAAACAGCACCCTTCTGTTTGCGCGACCCCCGAGGCTTGCCTGCATCCTGGCGCTTCTTGCGCGGTTTGGGAGGCAAAATCTGACCGGCGGTGACCTTGGCTTCATGCGCCTTCTTCCGAGCGGCTGCCTGTGCAGCGGTGAGTCTTACAAACTTGCAAGTGCCGTTATCGAGTGCATTGAGAAGGGTCTGGAGCATGCTGAGGTTGTCTGACAGGTCGCTGGGGTTCACAAACTTGTCCGCCGTCCACCCCACAAGCTCGACATTGTAGCGCTGCACGATATCGTATTCGTATCGTTCGTACTGCATGACAACCTTGTCGTTACCGGTTATATCGACTAGGGCACAATTAGAACAGAGGGGGATGTTTGGACAGAGGCACACACTAAGTAAGTCCCTTATCCGATTGCGAATTTGTGCCTTGGTGAACGCGCATTTCTGTTTGTTAGTGCGGAGGACACCTTCCGAACCGGTGAGTAGGACGGTCCCGCATTGAACTGCCGCACGTCACACACCTGATACAGAACCCCCTGCGACTACGAACGCCTCTACCAATGTGCCAAGCCGCGTCGTATCCCACCGTCTACTACTGACGGTCAAGAACGTCTCCAGCTCGGGATGGCTAAACCACCACTGCGGGGCCGTCACGTAATCTGTGTCCCCGCGGACCAGGCAGAAGAAGCCTCCAATGCTGATCCGCGCGTCGAGGCCCATGATCTACGAGTAAGTGTCAGCAGTCGGTCTTATGCATATGTCGAAGCACGCACGATCTCTTCGAGGAGCTTACTTGTATTAGCTAGGTCTTGTATCTTCGCACGGGCAGAGGTACGCTTGCTTGTTTTCTTCGCCTTCTTCACAGCATCATAATCCCGTACGTACTGTGCCTTCTCCTCATCGCCGAGAGCATAGTATTCATCGAGGAATTCCTCTCGAACCTCTTGCATAGACTTCGGAAGCTCACCGAGACCAAGATCTAAGGCTCCTGGTAAGCAGTACCCCCTGTACGCATGGACAAATTACTTACTACCGTTCACTTCCTCGCATTTAAAGTGAAGCCACGCATTGAAAGCGCTTGTCTTCGAGTCGCCCATCCCCTTACGTCCTCCATTGAAGAAGCGGTCCAGAAACCACCGCTTCTTCTTCTGCCATTTGTCTGCAAGGTCCTGGGCGTGCCGTGACGCGTATTCAAAGAAGTCGTTCACGTCTTGTTCTATCGCGTCATGGCGTGCTTGCTGCTCTTTACGGTGAGTCCTTTTCTGCTCTTTCGTCATGTTTTTCACGCGAGGTGCTGGCGTAGGTAGAGTCGGTGGTTGAATCGTGACCATAGGTGCTTGCGCAGGCGAGGACGAAGACGCTGTAGCCTGAGGTGCAGTGAGCGGGGCGATCAGCGGCGCTGACTCGGATGGTGAGGCAGATTGAGTAGGGGCTCGTGAAGCTGACACCTGAGGTGACAGTGATTGCAAGGCTGACTGCGGGCGTGACGGATGTTGGCTGAAGGCCGGTGTCCAATCCATCATGGCGGGTGCAGGCTGACTTGTTGAAATCCCACTAGAAGTGAAGGCACCGGAGAGGCCAACACAGAAGTCGGTGCCTCGAAGGCGGCCGTCGATAGAGAGGGTCGCGGCAGGGGAAATTGAGATTGGGATGGAGGTGACGGCGGTGGTGGTGGCAGCGGCGGCGGCATACCGTAAAGCCGTTCATCCAGATAAAGTGAGTTATATCGTGCACCCGGGTTCTGGTACTGATAATCCCACTGCGAGGGCTCGTGCCATGAGTTGTTAGCCATAGCAGCACCGTTGGACAGGAGCAATGCAAAATTTTGGTGTCGCGGGGAGACGATGAGACGGCGCGTGGCGGTAAGTCCCGATTGCCATCCCTGAAGTGTGATTGGCTGACATAACGTCGAGGTATCGAACTGCTGCAGTGCATTCGTTTTCGATCTCTCGACCTTACTGTACTAGCCTCCCTGGCCAGCGGTCCATACACACTGCCAGACCCAGTACACAACATATAAAATCGAGAATAAATATGATTTAATTTATACAACATGTGTTTGAGTCGGGTGTCACCTCCACGTCCTCATTCATGGCTTGAACAAGCTGCTGCGCCTCCTCAGAATTGAACCCGGACCTCAGAAGCCCATCAAACCATGTATCGGGAGGCTCAGATACGGCGAGAAGTGCAAGTTGCATGTGGGTCCGCGTTGGCAGATTGAGTGTAGTGACCGCGCGGGTGCATGCACGCCCCAATGCTACTACGGTATTCGCAGACGGGGGGAGAACTGCAGCTCGGGTGAGGGGCCGTGAGCGAGGTGCTAATACTATGCGAATTCGAGAGTCAGTTCTGGTGTTCGCGCTCGTGGCGTCAGCGCTGGTTGCAGCGGCTGTGTCGGGGTCCGAGTCAGCAGTTACTACAAGTCTGTATGTTAGCGCAGGAAGATCTGCCAGGAAACAGCGATTCTTACCGGTGTGTTGAATGCCCGAGATAGGAACCCCGCTATCAGATACCTGCACTTCATGCGCACTGTCTGAGTTTGGTCCATGTGTGAGAGACTGCGGCTGCAACCTTCGAGCCGCAGCTAGGTTTGACGAGAGAGCTCTGATCAGCATGAAAGCGCTTTCGAGCTCACGCTGCTGTTCCGCCAATTCTGACACCAGCCGTGTTATCTCCTCGTCCGCGAGCTCTGAGCTGGCGCCGAAGCTCGTTTATCTCCGTCTTGTCCTGGTGGTTCTTCATTGCCTCTTGCAGCAGCTCTGTTCGAAGCCGCTTAATGGTAGCGTCCCGTGTAGCGAGAAGTTTCTGGGCCTCTGCATTGGCTGTTGTGCTAGGTGCGTATCGGGGCATGCGCTGCTCGAGCTGACGGTGTACGACATGGTCATTAGCGGCCCGTCCCAGCATGAAATGAAGAGAGCCTGCCAGCGGAGACGCAGCAGGTACGAGAGTTTCGTTGGGAGCTGCTGTTCTTGCCTGCGGTGAATAGAAGGCTGGATTCAGGGAAGGCTTATAGCCTATATAGAGCGGTCCATGGTAAGGCCCGGATGTGTATAGACAAGCCAGAGCACTCACCAAGTGCTGACAGTGCAGTTCTCCACCGGGCGACAGCTGAAATGCCAAGCTCTTCAATGAACATCTATCACAAAAATGCGCTGCCCTAGCGCCTATACACCAAACCAACCAGCAATACTCACTGGCAAAGGTTTACTTGGACTACAAAGGGTGTAGCCAAGCTTGAAAACGAGGTATAGAGACTAGAGAGGTGAGATGCGATGAGATTGAAGCTGGGGAGGCACTCCCAGCCCTCAGGGTTTATATACATGTGCACCAGGTCCCCAGGGACCGGTGTTCAGGGTCCTAGCTATCTAATACCTACTACGCTATTGGCTAGTGCCCTACAGGCATTCCTACATTCTCCTACACGTTCCTAAATGTTCCTACGATGTCCCAGAAACCTCCAGAACGTTCCAGCACTGTCCGGACCTGTCCAGAGACCTCCAGGACTTTCGAGTCCATTCCGGAGTGTCTCGGCGCTTCCAGACCCTTGCCTGCTTCTAGACCTTCGACCATGTGACCCTGGGATACCGCACGTGTGCGCATCACGTGACCGCCGTATCACGTGACCAGCCCCGAGCCTAGGGCTGTCACTCCAGCGCTTCTGCATGTCACAGTTCGGAGTAGTCGCTTCTGTCACCCGCTGCCCCTAACCCTAAGGGTTGAGACGAAAAACTGTGACATTACCCCAATTCTAGCTGAACCTCCTGGTGAAGCCTAAATACCAGTGGAGCCAAAACCATCGCTGCTGCGAATGGTTGAGTCGAGGCGAGAAACCGGAGTTGGTTCGGCATAGGAGATTCTTTCGAGCACGAGTTGAGCAACACGATCACCCTTGTGGAATGTAAAGGTGTCGGGCGAGTTGTTGATGAGTAGAATTTTGAGCTCTCCTCGATAATCTCGGTCAATAACGCCTGCTCCTATGTCGATGCCTCTGAGGCTGAGGCCACTCCGTGGTGCAACTCGAGCGTAGGTACCTGGTGGAGTACACATTCGAAGGCCAGTTGGTGCTAGCTTGCGATCATGGGTTTGAGTGTAAGGTCTTCCGTGATGAAAAGATCCAACCCTGCGCTTTCTGGCGAACCACGTGAGTATCACAAAAATGCGCTGCCCTAGCGTCTATACACCAAACCAACCAGCAATACTCACTGGCAAAGGTTTACTTGGACTACAAAGGGTGTAGCCAAGCTCGAAGACGAGGTATAGAGACTAGAGAGGTGAGATGCGATGAGATTGAAGCTGGGGAGGCACTCCCAGCCCTCAGGGTTTATATACATGTGCACCAGGTCCCCAGGGACCGGTGTTCAGGGTCCTAGCTATCTAATACCTACTACGCTATTGGCTAGTGCCCTACAGGCATTCCTACATTCTCCTACACGTTCCTAAATATTCCTACGATGTCCCAGAAACCTCCAGAACGTTCCAGCACTGTCCGGACCTGTCCAGAGACCTTCAGGACTTTCTAGTCCATTCCGGAGTGTCTCGGCGCTTCCAGACCTTGCCTACTTCTAGACCTTCGACCATGTGACCCTGGGATACCGCACGTGTGCGCATCACGTGACCGCCGTATCACGTGACCAGCCCCGAGCCTAGGGCTGTCACTCCAGCGCTTCTGCATGTCACAGTTCGGAGTAGTCGCTTCTGTCACCTGTTGCCCCTAACCCTAAGGTTGAGACGAAAAACTGTGACATTACCCCCAATTCTAGCTGAACCTCCTGGTGAAGCCTAAATACCAGTGGAGCCAAAACCATCACTGCTGCGAATGGTTGAGTCGAGGCGAGAAACCGGAGTTGGTTCGGCATAGGATATTCTTTCGAGCACGAGTTGAGCGACACGATCACCCTTGTGGAAAGTAAAGGTGTCGGGCGAGTTGTTGATGAGTAGAATTTTGAGCTCTCCTCGATAATCTCGGTCAATAACGCCTACTCCTATGTCGATGCCTCTGAGGCTGAGGCCACTCCGTGGTGCGACTCGAGCGTAGGTACCTGGTGGAGTACACATTCGAAGGCCAGTTGGCGCTAGCTTGCGATCATGGGGCTTGAGCGTAAGGTCTTCCGTGATGAAAAGATCCAACCCTGCGCTTTCTGTCGAGCCACGTGAGGGGAGTTTTGCATCCTTGTTCATGAGCTCAACCTCGAACTGGTCGTCTGCTCCCCAAGATTGGAATAGCGCGAGTTCGCGCACGAAAAACTCATCCTCCTCGTCGTGGTGGCGTTGCAGAAGGGAAATTGCCTTCGGCGCATCTGGGTATTTCTTGTGGAATTGTTTGACCTTCGCCATAGCGTGCTTGAGATTGGGCAAGTATTCCCATGTGTCGCTATGCTCGTCGTAGCCTCTCCACCGTACTCGGTACATAACACGGCCTTTAGAGTCTGGCTGTGCATCTACAATCTGCTCGACCTCGTACTCCTCGTCATCACCCACACGAATGGGTGGTAGGGTTTGCGCGTGCGATTGGCGACCTCGTCCTCGACGTGCTTCGTGAGCTTGCTTGCGTGGAAGACCGGGTGGATCTTCACATGGGCAGGTAACTTCAGCTTGAAGGTGACCGGTCCCAGCTGCTCTACGATCTCGTAAGGGCCTACTCGCTTTGGTGCCAGTTTCTTGGAGGGAACCCGAAGGTTCAGATCCTTTGCGTCAAGCCAAACACGGTCTCCGACCTTGAACAAGGGTTCTGATTTACCCTGGTCGTAATACCACTTCATTCGCTCTGCAGCCAGCACGAGCGCGGCTTTCGCCTGATCTTGGGCCTCCTGTCTAAGCTTCGTCCAGTCGTCCAGTTCTGACAACCTTGTAACACGGTCCTGCTCTGGGAACATGCGTGGATGACGGCCATATTCGACGAAGAATGGCGAGTTCTTGGTGCTTTCATGCGCCTGGTTATTGTACGCAAACTCGGCAGAGGGCAAAAGGTACGCCCAGTCGTCCTGCCTGAAGCTTGTGTAGCAGCGCAGATACTGCTCCAATGACTGATTAACTCGCTCAGTCTGACCGTCTACCTGAGGGTGAAACGCTGTAGTCATTGCTGACTTGATCCCCAGGAGTCTGCACCATTCCTGGAAGAGTTTCGCGGCGAACTGCGTTCCTCTATCCGAAATGATTTGTCTGGGTAGGCCGTGCAAAGGCCAAACACGCTCATAGAGCAAATTTCCCAGATCCTTGGCTGAAAACTCCTTGGTGATGGGGAGGAAATGTGCTCGCTTGGTTAAGCGGCAAACGACTACGAAGATAGCGTTGTAACCGTCCGACTCAGGCAAGTCCGTGATCATATCGCATGAGATTATCTCCCAGGGTTCCGACGGAACCTCGTTCGGTTGTAGCAGGCCAGCAGGCTTCTGGTTGACGTTTTTATGCGACTGGCAAACTTCGCAACCTGCGACGTACTTCTTGACATAAACTGACATTCCTGGCCACCAGTAGTTGCGCGACAGCAACTCCAACGTCTTCCATCGTCCAGGGTGTCCAGCCCCAGGGAAGTCGTGGTGTAACTTGAGTAGATCCGCCCTAATCTTGTCGTCCTTGGGCACATACACCTTGCCTCGGTGCAGTAGTAGCCCGTCCTCGAGGTGCCATTCTGCTAAGTCCTTCCCGAACTCTCTTGGTCCTTTCTCGTGGTCCATAACACTTGATGACTCTGTCATCCGTCTGGGCTTGTATTGATCCTTCTGCTAGCCTCTTGCTAGTGTCCCTTGTCACTGAATGGCCAGGTTGCCTTGGGCTCGTATCGTGGAAGATTCTGGCTTCTCAATGTGGTTTCCACGATTATGGCAATCTACCCCCAATTCAGGATATGGCCTCCTGGACATAGGATCAGCCCCTTCTCAGGCTAGTGCGTCCAATTCCAACGTGTGTAGGCCGACTCCAAGAGTCTATGCGTAGCCAATATAGGTAAAAGCCCTTCTGACCCAACTTCTGCAGTTGCTCTCGACATTCTGAAGTATCTGGGGTTATACCCTGAATGCTAACTCCAACTAGGTGTTGCAAACATCTTCAGGTTGAGAGACACTGCCCTGTCGCTTGCTCGGCAAGCAACCCAAAACCTCTGCTTCAGTACCTCGAAGCTAAGTTGTGGAGCCCTCCCCAAGGGTACCAGTACCTCGGTGCCTAGGGACCTGCACTATCTGACTAACTCGTCCAATAAATGGCACAACACTGGGCCTTCTGAGTAGTAATACTCGCCCTACTTTGGTTCTCAACAGTTGAGAGGCTCCAAAGTTTGGTCAGATAGCCGAAACTGAGGGACACAACACTGGAATCTTTGATTCCTCCCTTTTGGCAGCTTAACTGCCCAAAACTGTGGCCAATCTGAGGTGGTGCAAGCGACAGTTAGAGCCTAAGCTCTGCTCTTTCCTCCTCGAAGTTCTGGTTCATCAGTTCTTCGAGTTCTGCTTGTGCTACTTGAGCCTTGTGGCTGGTAAAGCGACAAGAATCTGGGCATCTGGAGTACTTCCACTCGCCCTTATCCCAATCTATCTCAGGATTATGCTTCTTCAAGTAGCTAAAGCCGAGGAACATGTCCTTTCCACCCAGATCTGTAATGAGGTATGCTTGCCTGGAGACATGGTCCCCTACGGCTACGTCGAGCCAAGCATACTCCTCAATACTGCCACACTTGTTTCTGGAGCCATCTGCGTTGTAAACGCGTATCTCCCTGGCCAGCTGGTTCGTCTTCAGCTTATGCTTCTTGACAAAGCAATGGCTAATGAACACAGCATAGGCCCCTGAATCAACCAGCGCGGTAGTCTGCACTCTGATTTCCTTACTCTGACTCAGTGTTACAGGAATGACAAAGCTCAAATGAAGGCCTTCCTCAATTCCAAAACATGTTCAATTGAGTCAAGTGGGTGAAGGAAATCGAAAACGGACCAGAGGTCATAACCTCTACATCAGTCCCTGCAGAAAATCCTCATCGTCTGAGAGCACCACGCAGTTAATCTTCTGCGCCTTCTTCTTCGAAGACGACTTCTTCTTTTGCTTGGTCTTGGGGGTATCTTCTTCTTCTGAGCTATCCGAGCTCGACTCCTCGTCAGAGGCTACCTCCTGGAATCTCTTCGAGTCACTGGCGTACACCTCGCGCACACTGTTCTTCATGTGGCGAGAGCCCTTATCCTTCTCCTTTCCCTTTGAAGACGAAGCCTTTGATGAACTGGCCACCGGTGCATTGGTGGTTTTACTCGACGACGTCGAAGAACCTGAGTTGTTCTTCTTCGATGGACACTCCTTGGCGATGTGGCCTTTGCCTCCACACTGAGCGCAGCAGCCTTTCTTCTTCGCCTCCTCGAACGACATGGCAACCTTCTGAACTTTGGCGGTCTTGCCTTTACCCTGGGCTGAGCCCTTCTTCAAGGCGTCGACATCCATAGCGTCAGGGTCTTTCGACGACTGAGGCTGTCCAGAGAGTACGGTGCCCGTCAAGAGACGTTGATCCTGCAGAATCTCCTGAACATCCTTCAACCAACCATCCCAGGTCGTAGCCCACTGAGCACGACCACGGGCTGCCAGTACATCGGCGGCGGCACGAGGGTATGGGCATAGGCTTTAACCAACAGTTCTTCGTTGGAGAAGCCAGTTTGGTGAGCCAGCGAGCGGAAACGAGCAGCAAACTCGTTGAAAGTCTTCTCGTTCGTTCCTTTCTTGCTGACCAGCTGCTCAAACTCTGCCCTTGCCCTGTCCTTCTTGTCGGTCTGTTGGAATCCTTTCTGGAGTTCGTTCACAAAGTTGGTCCAAGTACCAAGGGGCTTTGAGTCTGCCACCTTGTCGAAGTACTCTTGCATGACCTTCTTTGCTGAACCTCGCAGATAAGTCATCGCCGTCTCTATCTTCTTTTCGTCGTCCATTACGCCTCGGTGGCGCAACCAGAGTGCCATCGACTCGAGCCAGTCATCCAGCTTGCTAGCCTTATCACCATTAAAAGTGTCAGGCTCCTTCATGGTAGGGAACAAAGACTGAGACAATCCAACGTTGCCTCCACTAGTGCCTTGCTGAACCAACACTTTCAAGCTCTCGTTCTCCTGCTTCAGCACCTGCATAGCGTTCTGCAAAACGCGATTTTGGTTCTGAGCCTCTGCTATCTGCGCCGACAAGTGCTGTCTAGTCTGCTCAAGAATGTCTATCTGCTCCTGAAGTGTCTTGGCCTCGGTTTTGCGTTTGCGAAGGGCTTCCTTCAAGCGAAGGACTTCTGAACCCATTTCCGACCTTACTTGAGCTATCTCAGCCTTTACCCAGTTACCCAGGCTGTCAACGAGGGCCTTAAAGTCGCCAGGAGTCAGTCCTTCCTGAGCGGCTTGTACCCATGACTGGCTGTACTCTTCGTAAGAGGTCGAAAGCGGCGCAGCGGCCAAAACTGGGGTAGGGCCTCCCTCAGCCATAGAGCCAAGTTCTAACGCTCCCCAAGGGTCCATGCCACTTGAACTCGAAGCAGAACGCAAACCAAAGTCAACAGGATTTGAATTGAGTGACATCTTGATTCAAAAACGCGCAGATACAAAAACTAATCGAGGTTCTTCTCCAAAAACAACCAATCTTCACCCAACTCCTGAATCAGCTCCCTGCAATGCTCAGCGAAGCGTGGCTTAAGCTCAGCGAAGCTATGTGCGCCTGCCTTCTTCAAATCCCTCGAAATCTTCTTCCACTCCCTCGTGGTGTACTCCTTCGTCTCGACGATGGTCTGAAGGTGTTTGCGAATGTTGTCGAACCTCTCCTTGAACAAGCCCAAGATGTAGAGCTCGTGTTCAGTCAACCCAACTCGAAAACGCTGCTCGTCTAGTTTCTGAAAGAACGGACCCAAGTGGTTAAGGGCGCCGTTGAACTTTCGTCCGTAGTCGCGCAGCTGATGGACCTGAGTGTTGGTGTGAAAGCGAAGGTCTTTGGGAATGGGTTTGACTTCGATAGGGGGAGTAGGGGAGGTTCAATACGTTCGATGAGGGGTAGAGGGGGAGGGGCGTTCGCGATGCGATCGAGTAGGCGGCGCTTGCGCTGTTCGTTGCGATAGTCTTCGAGCTGAAGCTGGTGCTTGAAGTCGTTCAAGTCTGCTTCACGAGCAAGCCTTTCACGACGACCAGGGACAGGGGTGTAGGGTGTAGTGCGAGGTTTGTACGCAGGGTGCGGCTTCCCAACGTCTTTGAAGCGGTGAAGGTTCGAGATCTTGATGCGCTCAAGCAAGGGTTTGCCAGAGCTCTCGTCCTTAGCAAGGACAAAACGGTTCCTAGCAGCTTTAGGCACTAGTAAACACGGGTCAGCCTGTGTACACAAGCCAGAAAACTTCTCCACACAGGCAAAGCGCAAGGCTTTCCTGCCAGCCAATCCTCAACGAAGAGAAAGGGGGTATTACTGCGGGTTTCCACGCCACGCAGCTAAAACTGGTTGGACAGGGTATTACACCCTTAGTCCAGCACTACAACAGGGGTTACTCGTCCGCAGGCAAAGCCCTCTGAGGTGGGTTACACCACGTTCCCCTGTCTGTACCTAAAAAGGTACTATAGTGCCCACTTACGCCTGTGGATCGGCAAAAAACTGAACAAAGCGCAAAAGCACTTGTTCAAACAAGCCCCCAGAACCCAAAGCAATAACCTAGGCCACCAAAGGTGGAGTAGGTTGGCTAGCTTCAATCTTCTATCACAAAAATGCGCTGCCCTAGCGTCTATACACCAAACCAACCAGCAATACTCACTGGCAAAGGTTTACTTGGACTACAAAGGGTGTAGCCAAGCTCGAAGACGAGGTATAGAGACTAGAGAGGTGAGATGCGATGAGATTGAAGCTGGGGAGGCACTCCCAGCCCTCAGGGTTTATATACATGTGCACCAGGTCCCCAGGGACCGGTGTTCAGGGTCCTAGCTATCTAATACCTACTACGCTATTGGCTAGTGCCCTACAGGCATTCCTACATTCTCCTACACGTTCCTAAATATTCCTACGATGTCCAGAAACCTCCAGAACGTTCCAGCACTGTCCGGACCTGTCCAGAGACCTTCAGGACTTTCTAGTCCATTCCGGAGTGTCTCGGCGCTTCCAGACCCTTGCCTACTTCTAGACCTTCGACCATGTGACCCTGGGATACCGCACGTGTGCGCATCACGTGACCGCCGTATCACGTGACCAGCCCCGAGCCTAGGGCTGTCACTCCAGCGCTTCTGCATGTCACAGTTCGGAGTAGTCGCTTCTGTCACCTGTTGCCCCTAACCCTAAGGGTTGAGACGAAAAACTGTGACACGATCAAGGATGTACAGAAAGGCCGCTGCAAGATGTTCACCTGTATGCCTAGTCGGCACATGGTGAAAGCCAATCAGGTCAACACGAAGTTTGAGCTGTGGATTTTGTGGATCATCCATAACCATCTGCAACCAATGTGCGGTAACAGCCATATATGGTGTTACAAAGGGGTCTGTCCACAAATCCATAGTGAACGAAACCTTGCCAACAGCGCACTATAAAGCAAGTTTCAGTACTACATTATAAAACAATTTTATTTCCACATACCTGCATTTCTGCAGTGAGGTCTTTGAGATATTGGCTGAAAACTTCGGAGACCCGATTACGGATAGTTGTACGGCCTGGAATGTCCCGTTCATGTAGTTCAACACGCAGCAGCATGAAGATCTTGCGTAATCGGGGCTTTCAACAACGCTTAATGGCTTTAACATGTATTAAAAATTAGCAATAGTAATAATAATAATAATTATAGAAATAATGCGCACCTGATCTTCAGCTATAATCCACTCTACAATCATATCAACAAATAGCTCATTGCTGAACGGTGGGCGTTCTTCATTAGCTGCCTGGCTGGTACCTTCACCACGCTGCTTTTGACGCCACTCTGCAACACGTGTAACGGCACTCTTTGCCTTGATTTGAATCCCTGCTTTGTCACAAGCAGGCACCCAATAATCAATGTGATTGGCAAGAAAGTGCCTCCTAGGGTTGTCTGTGCCAGCTGTCGTCCACGCTGCGACAGCATGCCCAGAATTTTGTGCACGTATTGCTCTGCAATTATTTTCTCATAAATAAATCAATAGATA
>MJGA01000118.1:0-24924 GCA_001910725.1 Phanerodontia chrysosporium | reverse complement strand
CTGAAGAGGCTTCGCATGACTTACAGAATATGTTGTAGGGTACCTGGTACGACACCGGTCTTGGTGCCTGCGGTTGGAACAACGTCAACAGCGATGCCGTCATTGCACTGTCGCCCTCCGTCTACGCCGGTGGCGCGCACTGCGGCAAGGTAAGCAACTTGGATTCGCGAACTTTACCTCATATGCTCATCACGCCCCATACTCCAGACTGTCACTGTCACCAACGTAAAGACTGGCGCAAAGGCTACTGGCACTGTCGCGGACGAGTGTCCGGGCTGCGGTGTCAACGACATCGGTGGGTTACTACGACATTGCTGTCCAGGACAGTTCAACTTACTGTATTCGCTTTGTAGACATGACTCCGGGTCTCTTCCAGCAGCTCGGGTCCCTCGATGAGGGCGTCCTTACGGTTTCTTGGAACGTGTAAGGGCTGCCCCACCGTTCAACACCTTCCCCCAACGCTTCCCGGCACTTCGAAGCACTCCTTAGACATGTGAGCTCCTCAGGTGGGAGTCCATGCCCGTACGAGACCTGCGACAGCATACAATAGCTCTCGTATCGTCTTGGACCGGGCCTATTTATGGCGCCTGGATCGACCTCCCAGCAGGCCGGTGCGCCTTGAAAGAAAAATGTACAGAAGAAAAACGGATTGGTGTAGCATTAGCTTTGTTTTTGTTGTATCGCTGTCCGCTCACCACCAGGCGATGGTCTGAGCTGGGCAGCGCTGTGCTCTGCTGCAGTGTATCTGTAAAGTCGTGGCTCCAAGCGAGCTCGAAATAGAAGCGATGTCTCGTAACGCTCAGTACGAAGGCCTGATTGCCTTGTGTTCCCGCAGAAGATGTTCACCAGTGGAATTGTGCCTTCTTTCGCCTTCGCCACACAGCAAACCACAGCCGCAGCGCATGGTAACCCGCATCGCCCGCCAGCCTCTTAGCGGGGTGTTTTGATGCCATCATCCGCTTTCGGCAGCATCCCGCCAGTCGTTTAAGAACCAACGTCGACCTGACGCGATGTTCGCCGTCCGACACGACCTCCACGACCGGCTTGTGTGCTGAACGCCCCCACGACTCCCGCCAGCGACGAACGATGCAGCCGAGCTTGCTCCTCTCCCTGTCCTGCCTGCTCGCGGGCGCCGCGGCCGTGCCAGTGCAGAACGAAGCCCTCGGCGCCGACGGCACGCTCATCGTGGTCGACCCCAAGATCACGTACCCGACGGCGGACACAGTCTGGGTCGTCGGCCACAAGTACAACGTCACTTGGTGCGTGCTGGTGATTGACGCGGTGCTCGCGGGACGCTCATGCAGGGTTGTGCAGGGACAACTCGGACCTGCCGGCCCTGGTCAATATCACAAACGTGGAGGGCATGGTCGTGCTCGGTCAGTTCGATGGTGATGGAGAAAGGCTCTACTTGGGCAAGTCGCACTTACCTGTGATGCTGCGGGTTTACTCATGAACGCAACGTCGACAGATAGCCCGCTCGCGAAAGGTTTCTTCATCACCGATCCCTCTGTGGAGATCACTGTGCCGGTCGTACCTCCTGGGACTACATGATTGTCTGTGAGTGATGTCGCAACGCTAGCTGCAGTGCACCATATTGATATGCGTGTCGCAGTGATGGGAGACTCAGGAAACGAGAGCCCCCCAGTTCAAGATCGTAGCAGACGCCTCGTCGTCCTCAGCATCTTCGAGCGCGTCTTCCTCTGCGACATCCGTGTCTGGACCGCCTCGCCGACCTCGAACTCACCGACCGAAGCGCCGACCGCTTCCCCGTCGGCGACCTCCACCGTCACGGTTGGACCCACCCTCACAGCGGACAACGCCGCGCAACAGAGCGGTACGCAGAGCCCAGTGCCTACGTCCAATAGTGCCTCCTCGTGGTTCGGGAACAACCTTCTACCGGTGTCGCTTGCTTCTGCCATGATCACCCTTGCGATGGCCCTCTGAACGCCCTGACGGTCTTCACGCCCCTTTACGCACAATTTATGCCTTCAATGTCGGATATATCCATCACTACGATACCAGTCGTCTAACCTTGCCTTGGATACACTACGGGAGTTTGTTGGTCTATGATGCACCCGGATCGCTTCTTATAATCCAGATTTCCGATGCCCTGGAGTCCTTGGACTCTATCTCCCTATTTCTAGCCATGTAAATTAACGTATTAAATGCAGTCTCTGGTCCTTGTGTTAGTGAGACGAGGACGGATGAGGTGGTCCGTGCGCAAGTTTATCGCTTTCGGAGACACGTGACGCATACGCTAGAGTGATGGGAGGCACTCGTCTCTCCGTCAACGTTTGCATTCTCTTTCTCACCTGCCTCTTGCCCTCTCTCCGCTGTTCTTTCCTTTCGCGAAGGCTTTCGCGATGTCTGGACCAAATTCTATACAACAGTCTTCGGATGGACAACCGGAGTCGGTCACGACGCCCGTTGAGGACCCCGCCGCGTCGCTTCGGGCAGCTGCGTTGAAGACTTTGAAGTCGAAGCGGCGAAAGGGCCCAGATGGACCAGATCTGCCTTCCGGCCTCCCCTCGCGGCCCCTTGCTACTGGCACACCCTCGATTCAGTTGGACTATGGCTCCGAAGATCCTTACGCGAGGCCCTCCTCAGTGCCCGTTACGGCTCCCACGGCGTCGCTCCCCACCACGAGCAGACAACCGCCGCCGCCCCCACCACCATCACCACCACCATCGGCACCGGTGCGTATGGAAGTAGACGAAGATCAGACTAGAGAAGAGGGAGAGATCAGCGACTCTGAGTCGATGCCTCCCCCAAAGTCACCACAGGTCCACAAGCAAGCTCCGCCCCCAATATCTACGGCTTCCGTAAAGTATCCAGCCAAGGACAGGCCCATGCCTCCGCCGGTTATTCCGCCATCTCCCTCAGTCTCCACTGTCTCGGTAAAAACGGAGTCGACTTCACATATGCTGTACGATGCACCAGCAAGTTCTATTCAATCGTCACCTAGCCTCACCCGTTATTCTCCTGTGCGGACTATGATATGTATACCATCGACGAGGAGCACGTTCGCCCAGGACTAGCTAGTCAGTCATTGACCACAGGGATATACGACATTGATGTTGATCTCGCTCATCTGACAGTGACTCAAGCGCAGTACGAGACGGCGAAGGATATCGTACTTGACCTGCTGGGGTGGGGTGTGCCTCCCGAATATCTCGTCAACTGTGGACTCAGTCGTGAGATCATCTACTTTGTCTTCATCGAGTTGAATCTTCGCCTCCCGACAAATCTTGATACCACTGGCCTTCCCCCTCCTCCGTGGTATTCTCACGCATACGCCTCTCCAGAGCCCATATCACCGACAACTCCGTCTCGTGACCTGCAGAGGCCTCGTTCAGCCCCTCACCGGCGATCAGTGGGCGAGCCTCATCCCAGTCTACCGAAGAAGCCGACGGCACCGCAAGGCGCGCCCTCAGGCGGCGATAGTACCCCACTATCGGCCACCGCTGCACCTTTCGTCCCCAGTGCTTCTCTTTCGGCTGTACCGATGCAGTCTGAAGATTCGCCCACATCGCCAAGCTTAATCGACATGGAACAGCAAAGGCGACAAGAGCTTCTTGCTCGCAAAGCGGTTCTTGCCTCTCGCAAGAAGCAGTTCGCCGCCTCGTCTTCATCTTCCAGTGCCATCCCTGCGAAAGATGCGAACGATGCGGCGGCTACGCCGACAGTCGCACCAACGGCAGTCGACGACTTCTTGAAGACCATTGATCCTGTTGGTGGCAACGCTTCCGGTAATATTGGCAGTACTTGTCGCACTACTGACGATCCTATGGACGTGGACGAGCCGATTCCTGGATTGTCCGCTGGCGATGCCCCCTCGACTTCACAGTTTCTCGACGCTTCAGCCCAACGCTCGACATCTCCAGAGTCTATGCCAGGGAATACGCGCAATATTCCTCCACGCTCGGAGTCGGAAGGGTCAACTCGGTCTGTGTCTATTGAGAGGAACGGCCTTGGTTCGGATGCGTCGTCCAGCAGCGGTACCCCACAGCCTCAATCTTTCAGTACGCGACGAGGTACCAAGCGGCCTGTAGCGGCCGATTTCGTGGACATGGACGCACGACCACCTTCCTACAACCACCATCACCACTCGTCCCACCCTGCTCACCCTCATCTCCGACGGAAAACTCACTCGTTCGCGGGCATCACGCATGCAAGACGCATCGTCATAGACCTGAGTGACAGCGAAGAAGAGGTCGAGGAAGCGGTTGGCCATCGACCACCAGTTCCTCAGCAGCCGTCGAGGCCCCCGACAAGATTGGGTGCGTCACCTTCCTTGCATGCAACCGGAACAACATCGTTACCTGGCGAACCAGCTACTCCTGCCGCACTAGCAGAGAAAGAGCAAGAGATCAAGAGGATGCGCGAATTGATCGCAGAGCGTGAACGTGCAAGACTCAATAAGCTAGCAGCTGTGAGTCCCTCAGCATGCTTGCAGTTAACTGCAATTCACGCCTGCCCCGCCAGAACTCCAACAGATCGACGCCTGTGGGTTCCACGAGCGGTACACCCGTCCCCCAGACACCTGTCTCTGTTCCAAGAGACGAGGTTTCCAGCGCGTCTGCGTCATCAACGGCAGATGCTCGCGTGGAATCCGATCCTGCGACTGCCAATTCCTGTAAGTGGGCTCTATCTCGATAACGGTATTCCTCAGGCCTAGCAACTTTTCCAGCCTCTTCCGCCAGTAATCGCAATGGTTCTTTGCGTCTTTTTCACCAGTGAGGGCGTAACTGACTAACCCCACCAGATGTACCCAATACGCTCACGCAGCCTGCACAAACAGATCAAGGCACGTACTCCCCTCTCGTACCCTCGTATGTGATCTCGTCTCCTTACGTATAGCTCTCCCCTCTCTGGCATCTCTGCTGGGCCATGCATTCGATATCCTCCACTGTTTTATCTTGCATCACCTTTCTCTGCAGTGCTGACCGCGGAGGCTCGCCAAGAGCATGTTGCGAGATTGTCGTCCCCTGTCTGTGCTGCCTAATTTGGATTGTAAAGAGCTTTGCTTAACTTCCTTCATTTCATGCACTGTTTTGTTCCTCACCATCCCCTGTACCATCCTCCACCCCGGCTTTGATTTCTCGCTTTCTATTTGCTATCCTTGTTTACTCTGCAGGACGATCCCGAGCCAGAAGCAATCCCTGAACCCAGGAACAACACGGCAGTCGACGCAGGTGTCTCCATCATGGAGGCGTCGACGGCCCAGGTACGTCTCCGCTCTTGGACGAATTTCCGCTTTAAGACGTGTGCACCGCTTCAATTGTGCTGATTACGTCCGCAGGCATCGTTCCCGGCACCGTCAACTAGCCAATTCTCAGCATATCAATCGCTTCTCTCCACTTATCCTCTTTTGCGTACTCGCTCACCGCCGCAGTTACTCGATGCTGACAGCCGGACGGAGTCTGTGGTGCCCCACCCCTCTGACCTCTCTGTCTTGTCACCAGTGTCTTTGAGTACAATCAAGGCCGCCGCTGTCAACAGATGGTTGTCAGACCCATCCCGGCGGGTATGCCAATACGAGGTTCCTGGAGGGGAGAATGCCGAGATCCTCAATGTGAAGACATACACCCGTCGCAAGCCTCGACGGTAGAGCCCAGCGGTACGCCCTTCTTTTGTAACTCGTCGTTGCTCACATCTTTATCCTTGTCCCATGCTCTCGTGTCTTTCTTACCCAACCGCTCCCCGCTCAGACGAAGAGACCGCGCGACACCTCTACAGTGCGCTCCCGAAGGCTTCCGAGGTCACTATGGAGCAGCTCCTGGCTGCGCTGCAAGACTTCCGCCGGCAGCAACTGGGCTTCGAGGACCGCGTCAAACAGGCACTGGCGTCCCTGGGCCTCCGTATGGCCGCATAGGATGAGCGGCGGGCCTTGCTCATCGCACCCGCGGGAGCAACGCATTCCGCAGTTCGGGAAAATTGTACCATGAAGAGCGCTTTGCGCCACCAGATAGGCGGCAGCGTCATCTGGCGAGTTGGTGGCTGGTGCCTCCTCGTGTGAGGTTCGCGGCTGTCTGGACAGCCCATGTAGGCCGTCGGTTCTGTGGACGAGTTCGCGCTTTCTGGTGTATTGGTGGTCGTGTCTTCGTGCTTTCTCCTGCAAACTCTTGTGTCATAACAGCCATCTTGCTATCTAGTTGTAACCTTGTGTCTCCTGTGCAATCCATACATTTCATTCGGATCGTCCGTGCATGCGAGAAGCCTTGTTAGACTGGGGGACGTGGCGAGTAACTTTGCGCGAGCGTTGGTTGGAATCGGGCGTCTAAATCGGGGATCGAGTAGAGGGCCGCGTGGCGCTCGCCGCGGCCCGTCCGAGTTCTGTATCACTACCGTGATCTACAACTTCATCGAGGATGACAGCAAAGGTAAGTAGAAAACATTGCGTAAACTGGAAAAGAGTTGCTCATATTGACAAATCGAAAGGTTATCTTACCAAATAACAGGACGACATCCTCCATACTACTTGATATCTCTGAACTATGGCATCGCTGAGATACGAGCTCTGGACATCAAGAATGTAATCAGAGCTCATCCTCTTCCGAGCGCTCGAGACGATAATTGGCTGCCTATGGATCTGACTCAGTCTTTCCTCGCAGGCTATGGGACACCACGGATGCGCCCATTCGCCCGTGTCGCATCTCGCTGCTGCTTCACCTGGTCTGGGCGCGATCACAAAGCAGTTCTTCGGAGTATGGCACAGCTCGGGCAGACGTGATGAAGTGATGGGTATGGTCATGACGGCCCGGCCTGAGCATGCACTGCCTCGTGATGCAGGAAGACCCTGCGCGACAAGTCTCGCACTTACACCTTGACTCTGATTGTCGTGCACCTTGCAACGCAAATCGCCGCGGTGAGTCGAGCTGCTCTATCAACTGAACAACAGATCTGATGAGTGAACGCTGTAGTCATCGTTCCCAGCGCGCATTGCGGCACGGTTCCTAGCAGTATACAGACAGTCGATCGGTCAGTATAGGAATGAAAATGTTTCGTTGGTCGGGAGCTCATGTGAACAAAAGCTTACAGGAAGAGCGAAAGTACCATAGCCAGGATCATGGGATCCCTCACACTCCGTGACGACTTCTCCACCTTCCTACGAAGTGCTCGCGATATCGACCTCGCCATCGAGTCCGTGGAGCATTATCTTCTCGCCTTAAAGGAATACAAGAACACCCGGTGCCCTGTGCTTTGGATGCCAGATGACATCCTAGTGCGCATCTTCAAGCTTGTCGTCGACGATCACGATCTCTATGCCACCGCGGAATACCGTTCGCCCACTGATCGTCCGCACCGATGGCTTTATATCACCCATGTTTGCAAGAGGTGGCGCCAGGCAGCCTTGGACTACCCTGTCCTTTGGACACGCATCATTGTCGGAAGGGCGACACTACGAGGGCAGACCTTCATCGCGAGGGCGGGCGAATGTGAGCTGACTGTCGAAGCCAACGAATACAAATGGGACTCTAGCGACGCTACCGTCACTGAGGCTCTACTCTCTGACTACGCCCATAGACTGAAGAATCTGCGTGGATTCTTGATTACTCCGAAGCTCATATGCCGTGCACGCTCCCACCAGGCGTTGGACTTGCCGCTGCTCGAGTCTCTCGGCGTTCTATACCGGAACACCTATGGATCGGACATATTGCCGCGGGACTACATGTTGGACGACCTCCCTGTGGACAATGATGGAAGGCAAGCCGCGAGTTCCAACCCATTCCATTTCCCACCACTGTCCGACGCTCCGATGCCTCGCATTCGGCGGATATTCAGTGATAACCTTCCTTGGCGACTCTTGCAGTCTTTCGTACGCCCTTCCTTAACACATCTACACGTCGCTAGGATGCACTATCAATTGCCGTCGGTGAAGGATTGGCTTCGTAGCCTTCGAGACCTACCACACCTGGAACATCTGGAATTGAACAATGCCATCCGGCCACTGCAACTCTCAGCTATTCGTGACGGTGCACACCTCTCCGAGCCCGTAGTCTCTTTACCAAAGCTGAAGCAGGCGTTGTTTTCCCAGCCCTTCGGTTGTCCAGCTGGCGCTGCTCTCCTCCTCTTTCACATTGACTCCCCTCCACGCACACGCATATCCATCACACCTGGTGAAATGGACTACTCGCCAGATCCAGAACTCAACTCCCACGTCCAGCTGCGGGTGCGGTTCGTCACTAGTTGCTTGGCCGGACGCATGTCACGCATCTTGAACAACCCCCAGTATAACTCAACTATCCAGCAGCCCCTCTATCGCACTGCAGTGTTCGCTATGGAGATGGGTGAGGATGAAGATGCGGAAACGTCGATCACACCTCTGTGCAAGGTAACATTCTACGACGATTATTCACGTACACGACCCGAAAAGGAGGGATCTCTGGTGATCGCCTTCGTACCAGGATACGGTCAAATGGCCAGCGAACATGGCGAGGAGCTACTCCGTGATGTCTTCGACTCAGAGCTGTTCTTGGGACTTCAGAGCCTACTTGTCATGCCGGTCGACTTGGAGATATTGTATGACCCAGACCAGCATCCACTGTTCGACGACCTGAGAATATGGACGCACCTGGCAGAATCCCGCGTAGGACGCCACCTACTTCATCTCGGGATGGAGGATGCCCCTTCGGTTCTCCCTACTGTAGCGAAAGCCCTATTATGCCTCAGGAACGACACGGATCCCACCCCTTCTTTCGAGCAGCTCGAAACATTCGCCATCTTACCTAGCAGGGCCACTTCGGAAATCTTCACCGACCGAGACCAATATATCGTGGCAGAACTAGCTTTACGTGATGCTTTGGCGGAGCGGAGACGGAGAGGTCTCGGGCCGTCAAGAGTGGATATTGGGAACGGCCTCGTCGCTATCGATGAATTCCTCTCGAGTGCTCCAGTTGTTCGGGAGACGGGGGATAATGAGTGTAGAACTTGGTAGTGGCGTGACAGTAGTCCGTACATAGAATGTATTTGTAGTATTAGAGTGATCTAACGACTTACGTAGCTCCTCTTGCGCCCTTCAGCTTTCGAATGGCATTGTGCTAGAGACATACCTGATAATGGCGGCGGAGCACGGTGAGGCTGCGCACCAAAATAGAGCTGGAGTCGGTAGCGTTTAACTCGTCTTCATTATACCAATATCCCGAGATCGGATCCAACGTCTGTCACTTGCGGGAGCTAGCATGTGGCGACGTGCCGTAGCTCCCACCTCCACTGGAAGAAAAAAAGGGAAATCAGCCCCGACTCGGACGTTGGTTGACGAATAACGAGCTTGTTCTCTTGTCTTCGCTGTTGGAGACCCTGAACTTCTCGGCCGTCAGACCCGCAGGTGACGGAGGGCGGTCGCTCGCATGTCTATAAGAGCACGGCAACCGTCGCAGAATATCAGTGCGCCACAGTAGCTGCTACGCACATTTTACGAGGTGAGAGGCTTCAGACCCATCCTGACATGTATTCTCTTGATCATGACCATGTCGATACCGCTAGTCAGCGTTGAACATGCAGATCAAATCTCTCGCTGCCACTGTCGCTCTCCTCATCGTCAGCTATAGAGTTACCGCCCACCCTACGGCTATCGACGGCGTGATCTCTCCTTGCAAGCGGTCAGTATACACGCTCGTTCACAGCCATGAACCCTCGACTCACTGATGCGCAGCACCCTGCCCGACGGGTTCATGATTGAGGCTAGATGCTGCTGCTAGAGGGGTCCATGCATACCGCGTCCTAATGGCAGCGCGAGGGCATGGTAGCAAGAGTCGGTGCATCCTACCCGCAACATCTATGGTCGAACATGACGCGATCATTCCTATGGGACGTGACAGCGTTCAGCAACCGATATCGAGTATCTGGGACTCATCTCGACGGATACATTTCTGGGCTGCATTATCGTTGGATAATTCGTATAGCAAGTGTCCTCGATATTCATCAATAAAATACATAGTCGGATTGCCCTTAAATTCCGTAACAACTCCCATCGGCATCGCAGGTATTGTAACAGCATAACGATTTCACCAGAACCTAAATTGTTCGCTGAGAATGAGCTTGAGCTTCAATGACTTGACGGGAATGCGTAACTGACCACATACCCATGATCGCTATCTGTCTCATGGAGAGCCACCTTCCCCTGCATGCATAGCTGTGGCGCCAACCTAACGGCGTCTTCGACGGGGTCGACAGTCACGGAGAGCTTTCTGAACCGTGGATACTTGCTGCTGTCGCTGAGCGTCTCGTCGAGGGCGCTCCACGGGAATCCTAGGAAATACTGCCTGCCATGATTCCACAGCAGCACGTCCTCGAGCATGCTCGTCTTGCTCGGTAGCATCTTAATGATGCTTACGAGTGCGTCGATGCAGGCTTCATCGGGCGGCAGCGCCCGGGTAGACAGCGACCGGAGTTGCGTGCATTCGCTCAGGTCGAGCGCACCTAGAAGGCGTGTGAGAAAGGATGAACACCCGTCGACTAGGCAAACGGCTTACGGAGTAGCCCTTCACAGTCTCTACCATCCTTGACACTATCGAACCGCAGCCTCAAGTTTTCAAGGGTGGGAGCGCACTTGCTGACGAGGCGGGCGACAGCGGTCGGAAAGATGGCGCGGGATTCGATGGCGGGAAAGTCAATGGAGACGGTGCGCAAGCTTGAACCAGTAACGGTGCACAAAAGCCAATTGATGATATCCACCATGACATGAGGCTCGCTGATCGTCATGTTGAGGTGTTCCAGGCGGAGCTGGGTCATGCGCTTCATGCCTCTGCATGCCAGTGAGTGCGAGCCGGCTTTGACCTCAGCTGCCCATTCCAGCTTCGAGAGGTAGAGTTGTTTGAGCGTGCGGAAGCTGAGAATGAGCCGTGCGAAGTCCCGGAATTTCACGAAGCGGCAGCCATACAACAGGAGGCCTGTGAGCGAGGGAAAGTGGGATAGCGAGACGTAGAAGCTGCGGTGCACCACTGGCGGGATGCACGCGAGGCGGAGGCGGCGGATGTGGGGAAAGCGGCGGGTGAGCGGTTCGGGCACGGTGCACATCCATGTCTGCGCTGGCGCTTGAGCGGGGTCCAGGTCGTACCCGACATCCAGAACTCGTATCTCGAGGAAGCCGGGCTGGGTGTCCGCCCGCTGCAGTAAGGAGGAAAACTGATCCTTTGTCTTCGCAACGGCCGCAAAATGGTACAGGTGACGGCGAGCTCTATGAACCCAACGATGACAAGTCAGCGAGCAGGCGAGAAGGGTCCGAATGCTGTCGTTGAGGTCGTAGTATCCGGCGACGTAGTCGATAACTTGTTCGCAAAGCTCTTGCGGGATTCGAGCTATTCCTCGCGGCCGTGAATACCCAGCGTCGGACTCGGACATTGACCCGACTGAGCGCGGAGAAGGCGGGGTTGGAAAGCCGACTACCCAGAAGCATTGCTATAAGTCGCAGGAGTGGGAAGGCTCTTTCTGGTTGTGTCCAGACACCGGCGGGGTACAATGCAACTCTCTTGGACCGACGACATGGTCGAGCGAGTATTGGGTTGAAGGTAACCAGGAGACGGCCTCGATGCCACGCCGCTAGATCTGATAGGCGGAGTGGCGCTTAACCACATTGCTCGTCGGTGTCTTCCTCATTGTCAGCGACGAGCGATGAGGAGAGCCGCCGAAGCGCGGTCGAGGATTGGACGTGGCGGTAGAGACCAGGGACAAGTCAGGACAGATTGCATGAGACGAACAAGCAGTTCCCAAAGTGCAAAGCGCCTTACGAGATAGTCGACCCTCGTAAACACCGGTGTACCGGTGCGAGCCGGTGCTCGCCAGATTCTCGCCCGCTTGGTGCATCGCCAGTAGCTTGTGACAAGGATTGGCAGTACGAACAGGGCGACGAACAAGGGACGCTGTCACGTTGGCGTGCATCGCCTCTCGCCTTTCCTAGCCAGATAAAGAGGTGAATATGGTTGCTGCGATGATGCTATGTCATCCAGGAGCCAAGGGAAGCAGGACATAGAAAACACGTCTGATGCAAGGTAGAAGATCTTGGGAAATCTCGATCACAGAGGGGAGAGCCGGAGCTTCACTCACTACGTAATGCCGTCTGTAGCTACCCGCGAGAGACGGACTGCACCATCTTCCTCAGCGTGCACTTCTTGCCTCGAGGGCTTTCCGAATCGTCTGCAGTCAGCGCCCTGGGTTGAAATTGACCAGTCCCTAAGTCACTATTTCATCGGATTTGTTGCCGGCCTGCAGTCAACATCGCAATTCTATATAGAAATTTGAAGACGACTGACTTATTGTGCTGGGCTAGCTCACCAGTAAACTCATGTGGCGTGCTCACTGGTGTGGGCAAAGTGACCGGGGGAAACGCAAGCGCTAGTTCGCCCGGCGTATGCCGGATGATGCGCACCATGCCATTCTAGGCAACCCCCAATCATGCGACGGTCATCCGCTCTCTTCGTCCTCGTCCGCTGCCTGCAGCTTTCCGCATGCCTTGCTCAAAAGACAATGAACCGCGCAATATTCTATACAACCCGCGTCCTTTCAGATCTGCGCTGAGCGTCGCGACGCCGCTGATCCCGCGTTGCCCCAGTCAGGGGCTACGTCTCCACTCAGATATGCAACGAGGACCAACGGTATGCCGTATGCAGGCGGAGCGTCACACGGAAGTGGCGCACTGCAGTAGACGTGCTAGGTCCGTGGACCGCGTGCCGTGCTCTTCGAGTGCAAATGTAGCCTAGGCCCTCGTCATTCGCTGCGCAGATTTGCAGGCCCTGCAGGAGCTATAAAGGCGCAGGCGCAGAACCGATGGACGACCACTTTTCTCTCAACAAACCTCTCCAGTCCACCACCACAAGTAGTCAAAGAAATGTGCGTGAACTCGTATGAAACCCGCCTGCGAAGTTCGTCGGTAAGGAATCACCGTCACACCCCACCATGCCGTTATTCTTATATACTTCTAGTTCTCCCGAGATGCCCCCTCTCTTCCCAAAGAAAAATCGGGTGAGGTCGCAAGGTACAAGACAAGACTCAGTCAGCAGGTCAGTGCCTCTGTTTCTCGTTTTAACAACCAGCTAATTCAGGTCTGTACACTTGTCCGCCGCTCAGGTGGAAGAAGAAATGAGCACACAACCCTCTGCACCCGACGCACCAACTGGTAGCCGGCGGGCATGACATCATGCCTTCGTGCCTGGTGATGCTGCTCACGCTGCTCATCCCTGGGCGATGGCGTCAAGGGTGTGGATTATCCGCGATGGATTGGCTCGCCCTGACTCTGACTGGAACCGTCCATGCCCCTTGACCTCGAGGGCACGATACCCGTGTACTGCATCACATATACTACATACACATCTGCATTGCATGACCTTCCGTACACCGCGCGAGCACGGCACGTTCGTGAGAGCAAAGCATGGTCAATGCATGCACCCTAGCCAACGGCCGTTGCCCTATGAAAGCCACGCTGCAAGACTACGCTGAGATTCTCCCAGCTTGTATTGCCCTGTCTTAGTGGTATCAGATGGAAACAGTTCAGAGCATGACGCAGACAGGCTCACGGAGAAAATGTATAGCAGTCGACACACTCGTACAGAATAGCGCCTTGAACTTCCGCGTTGTCGGAAGTACGACATCCAACTTTCGCGAACCTCCCATCTCCCGTCCTCCGTCGACTAGACTCGATGGGGGTAGATGGGCGACCGCCACCACAGCACTTCTTCCCGGGACGCCCACATAGACGACGTCAAATACACTCGAGAAAACCCTTCCATGCCAGTTCGCGCTGAGCATGTAAATCCTCTTTTTAGGTGTGTCCAATGGAGCGGGAGATGAGATTTACGCGTCGCCTCGCCTATGACATAAAGATTTTCGCTCTCAGGAGGCGGAGGAACAGTAAATGTCTTGGAGAGCACATTGTTCCCTGTGGGGCACCTGTCTCGGCAGCGGCGTGTACGGGCTCGTCCTGGAAAACCACCGGTCGCCGTCAGGGGCAATACAGGGCACTGAACAGGAAACACGTTGCGCAAGATCGCGGATGCCATGACGGCATCCATGCCTCCGCTACACCCGTCTTCGAAAATGAACGGCCAGAACGTGCGAATGTGATAGATGGTCGTCCGGACGGGGCACATAAAACAACGTGCGGACGGGCCACACGCGAGGCCCCCTAACGCTTGCTCGCCCCCGGACGACCATGGACCACGAGAGGACACGGGCAGATGTCCTTGGTATGTGTTCGAGCGCCCCGACTTGCCAATCCCTTGACGCTGCTCTTCCGCCAGATATCCCTGCGGTAGTCATCGAGGACGCCAACGAAGACGAACATGAGGACGAGCAGGCGGCGGAGCACAAGGTGTCGTTCCCGGCGTGGATGAGGTACTACGAGCAGCGGCAGCAGCTCTGCTACAGGGTGAGCAACCCCAACTGAGCTCTTCGCGGGGCAGGAGACGCTGACGCCGACACAGCACGCGCTGCTCCTGGAGAGCATGCTTGCGGAGTGCCCGGAGAACAAGCCCTGGCTGGAGCAGTATGGGTTCGACGTCGACAAGCTCATACGGTACCTCCGCTGGAATCCCGCCGAGCAGCTGAGGCAGCTGGAACACATGGAACCGACGCGGAGAGCACGATACTCGAAGGAGCTACACGCCGAGCACAGGCGTAATTTGCGGCACATGGAGGAGAATATAGCCAAAATCGTACCGGTGCGTGCCCCCACCATTGCTTAGTTGGCGGAAGTTAGATGCTGACGGACCCCAGCTGTTCGATGATATCCAGTCCGCATCAAAGGCGATAGCCAAAAGGCGAGTGGAACGTAAGCGGAGAACACTAGACATAGAAGAGGTCAGCGGCAACAGATGCCATCTTGCTGGGTGACGCTGACCTTTATATTTTGAATCACAGCTTGAAGTGTTTGCCGCGGGATGTTCGACAGGCGAGACGGAGTCTTTATTCAGCGAAGATATGGGCACTGGCAGTCGGGAACCGCTAGATTCTGTGGATTCGGACAGTTTGCTAGACAGTTGACTGTGTGGCTCAGGACATCTTGGACCTTCTATACTTATTCGGAATATGTAGGCGCATGGATTTGCTCAAGCAGAGTGTGCATGAAGTCGAGAAGATGGAGGATTGAAAGTCTGTGGTGGTAAGCGCGCGATGTAGGTGCAATGTCTCATTCGGCGGACGCCGCATGCACTTTACCCGCTACTGCTGCCATCTCACACCGTTCGCCAGCCAACTTCCCCGCTGAGCTGTCAACAGCAGGCCCTAGTACCTGAGCTCGAGACGTGGCGCGTTCCTGAGACCCATTGACTCGAAGACTATGGCATCAGACTCGGCGGCGTGCAGGATCCTTGTCCTCTCGTCTACACTGGGCAAGGCACAGCAGTTCGTGCAACGTATGTCCTGAGCACGGGCTTCAATTCTCATTGACCTACCGGCACGTCTATAGGTGTCAAGGCTCTGTCTAGCGAGCCATCGCGCTCAGTCCCATCAGCTACAACAACCACAAGCGACGTCGCGAGCACGAGCATTCCGTGGACAATCAGCAACAAATATTACACCGCAGACGTGCATTTCGAGATCAGGGAAACCAAGTCGTTTGTGGGCTATCATGCAAGCGAGGTCCCCGCGGTTGTCTATGTTTGGAACCGTGGAGAGGTGCGTACGTCCTGCCAGTCGTCTTGCACAGGTATTAATAAGGAGTGTTAGACCTACAAGGAGCATGTCCCTCTGATCTCGGAAAAGCTGCGACACTACGACCCGGAAGTAACGTTGGCTGTACGTTTCAGCGACCCCGCGCAGGCGGCCGTGCACGACGACGAAGACGGACTCGACGAGTTCTTGTCTTCGCACGGTTTCGAGTACATCGACGGGGACCGCAGCGGGCGCCAGGCTACACAGGATGGCAACGGTTTCTCGGACGAAGACAGTGCAGGTACGTGCGGCCCTGCATAATTTATCAGAGCGGGGACTCAGAAAAGCTTACAGGCATCCCCGGCCTCCCGCGTGTCATTGACGCGCTGAGCACCATCATGTGGCCGTCGCTTGTCCAATCCGCGTCGACGTCTGCGCGCAAGAGCCGCGCGCGCGAACTGCTCGACTGGGCCCGCGAGGAGGAAGCCGAGGATGGGCTGCGCGCGCTCATCTCGCAGGACGCGCTCGGCAGCGCCGAGGACGGCGAGCGCAAGAGCCGAATGCAGCGCGAGATGGAGGAGCTCGAGCGCTGGCTCGAGGAGGAGGACCACAGCAGGCGCGTCATGGACGACGCGGAGGCGTGGGCGGCCCGCAACGGCGACGATGCGGATGGCAGCTGGAGCGACGTCCCGACACCGACGATCCGCACGCCTGGCGCGGGCGGCCAGGAGGAGTTCGGGTTCGAGGACGACTTTGCGGAGTTCGTCGGTGCGCCGATGGACGTGGCGTACACGTACGAGGCGCTCCGCCAGGAGCCCATGCACACCGGCGCGTCCTACCGCTCGCTGGCCTCGCATTCGGACCTTTCCGCGGAAGACGTGCTCAATACAGAAGACGACCCTGATCTGCCCTCGCGCACCGAGATTGAGGAGACGTCGAAGCGGATATTCGGCGCAGCGTCACTCGATGTACCGGCAACAACACATGCACGGCGTTCGCCCCAGTCAAAACCGTCGTCGCTGCACGGCGTAATGTCGCCGCCGCAGACCACCTTCCCTCCACCTGATGACGACGAGTTTTCCTCTTTCGACGAGACGGACGACGAGTTCGAGATGGGGGCGTTTGACCTGTCCAAGGTTCTTGGTGCGCTTCAGGGCATGAAAGAGGAGATCGCGGGCATGACAGACGAAAATGAACGCCGGAAGGCTGCGGCTAGGGTAGCTCTTGGTCTTGTATACGGTCTGCGGAAGGAGGACGAGCGGAAGCGGAGCTCCGAGCATCTGTAGTTGTTCAATTCAAGGGTATAACGGACTCGGAAATCTGGAACATTCACCATCTACTTAATCTGAGCATCATATACATTAACTATCCCATGTTTGTTAGCTAGGAACAAGTGGCAAAGAATCGACAGCGTTTGCGTGACAGCAGCGAGACTTGATGAACATATTACATGCATTGTGTTAATCTGGACATTCTCAATCAACTTCCTCCGCATCCGTACCCTGTTCCCTATCCCCATCCTCCTCGTCCTGTTTCGCCTTTCCCGTCTCGTCGCGGATCGTGTGTTCGGAAAAGTTGAGGATGCCCGCCATATCAAGCATCTGCACGACCTGCTCGGCCTCCTCGACCTTCATATTTCCGAGAACCTTGTTCACCTGGTCGAGACTCTGGCTGCGGAGTGCCTCCTGGAGGGCCGGCGGGAAGCCCTGGAAGACGTCCCAGCGCATCTGGAGCGCGCGCCGCACATCTTCGATGTTGACGCCCTCCAGTTCCTCACCCTCGAGCTGGATGTTCTCCGGCGGGGGGCCGTCGGGTACGTTGAACGAGATGCTCTGCGAGGGGTTCTCCGGCACGAGCTGGATCTGCTCCTGCCCGGCAGCTGCCTCAGCCTCCGCCTTGCTGATGCGCACACGCTCGCACAGGTGTGCGTACGTGTCCTCGACGTCCTTCTCGAAGACTGCCGATGCGCGAGGATCGCCGCTCATCATCCTGCGCATCCGGATCAATGACAGGTCATGATGAAGAAAGTGCCTCGAGCGCGTACCGTTTGAAGAAGATGGAGACACCGTCCTTGCCGAGCTTGTCACAGTACTGCAGAAGTAGGCTCTGGTGTACACACTGCTTCGCGTACTTGGACTTGCCCTCGCTTTGGGCCGTGAACGCTGCAACAAGGAGCGCGTCGGAGGCCCCTGGCACGACGACATCCCGGTGCTGCTTGATGAAGTCCCAGGACTGCTCGTAGCCACGGAGTGGCAGGTGCGAGAATGCCTCGAGCGACGGCGTGAGCTCCGGGAGCTCCGCGTTTTCGTCCACATCTGCGGACGCTGAGTTTGACGATGAGGAGGCCTGGCTTTCCTGAGCCGCCGCGACACCCTTCGGGTTCAGGACCTCGATCTCCGTCTCCTTGACGGTCTTCTTGGAGCCCGAGCCGCTTGCGATGGCGTTCTTGACCGGCGGCGGGGCAGGTTTTGGTGGCACGTACTATATGACCGGTCATTCGACCTTGTACAACCGCGATGATCATAAGTTGTACTCACATGCGACTCCCATGCCTCATGGATGTCCTCGCTGGTGATCTTCTTCTTCTGCTCCGCCTCCTCCTGCTCGAGGTCCTTCTTCAGCTTCTCCTGGTGCTTGCCAAGCTCCTCGATGTGCTTCTTGAGCCCCTTCACCAACGCCTCGCCGAGCTTAGGATCGTCCTTCTCCACGCCATCCTGCTTTGCCTCCTCCCAGACCTTGAGCATCAGCGCGAGCAGCATCTCATCGTACGTCTTCTGCTGCGGCGCATTGGTTGGCGGCTTCTCTGGCGAGGGGTTCGTCTTGAACCGCTCGACAAGCGAGGAGAACTCGGCGGGGCCCTTCGCCTCGACATCGGCCGTGATCTGGTGGAGGCGCGGCTCGAGGACCTCGTTGCATGCGATGTCGGCCTTCAGCTGCGCGATGCGCATCTTGCGCATCTCACGCTTCTCGTGGATGTCTCGCTGCTTCCATCTGGCCTGGCTCTCAGTCTGTTGCACGCACTAACACGGTGGCGAAGGGTACGAACCGGATGAGTGACTTCTTGTCCACGTTCGGGTGTCCCTCAATATCAGAATCGTCCGAAAGCTATGTTGGTCTGCTGTCAGTCCAGTCGCATGCTACATGGCTTAGGTCTGCGCAAACCTCAAGGTTGTCCCATTTGGAGTAGTTCAGAGGCATGGTAGCTCGATCTAGGATGTCTTGCGAGATTACCTGGTTGTATAGATGGTTGGTAGGAAGGGGTATACACGTATGCAGGGCTCGTAAGCGGTGGCGGATATGAGGGTAGTTACAGACGCGTACGCGGTACACGCTAATATATCTCTTACTGCGAACGTTCTAGAAGCGGGCACCGCTGTACTAGAGTGTCGAATAGACTATGGGAGATATCCGTCTCTGGGTTCGACATGGCAACGATATGAAGTACGATAGCTAGAGAATAGTACACCTGGCAAGGCGTGGTTCAGAAATGCTACCACTCCAATAACACAAGGGTCGCTTTCCCGTAATTCTCTCATGCCAGGCTCGGAACAGCGCAATGAGAATATGGTTGGAGGACGAATGTGCGTCATGCTAAGTCAGCGGGACTAGATAGGTCGCATGTCTCATCAACGAACATGAGATGTGGCCAAAGCGTGTGTCAGCAAGCCGGGGAGGCTGCGACGATGGCCTCGTCAGTTTGAAGCGCTTCCGTATGTCACCACTAATTCAATTAGGAAACCGTGAACGTTCGCACCACGGCCAATATACACGCTTTGGTACGTACAAGTACACCATCAACTTGCCGCTTTGCATTGGTTCCAGGTGTGTACGGTCATTAGCGTTCCCAGTGCTTATAGTACTCCATCATCCTCAGCTGTCTCCGTTCCGTCACTTTGTTCACCTCCGTCCTCAACGGTGTATCCCATGACTTCTGCACCTCGGGAGAGCGTACCGCGTCGATAGACTCCCACTCGTGTACCGCAAGGTACTTGGGGACCGGCATGTCGTCTGCTTTACCTTCGACCCCCGTCCTCGTCCAGTCCTTCAAGACAAACCTCCGGCTGCGCAGCCATCCCTCTACTTTTGACAACATCGGGAGGTGTTCTTCTTCGTACCATCTGTTGAGTATTTCATCGACACCTTCCTTCACCTCCGTGGAAATAAAGGAAATGAAGCGCGACGGCTTTCGTGGGTCGAAATGTGCAGCTGGCGGCGGAACGGGCACGTCCATGAGCTCGTACGTGCGCCGTTCAAGGACGCCAAGGTCTTGGATGATGCGTTTCTCGCGTTCGCTGCGAGTCACTGCGAGTGTCGTGTACGGTGGTTGCTGAGTGGCTTCGTAGGACGTGAGGTCATACGAAGCTGCCCATGTAGGCTTCGCATTATCCGCTGCCTTCCAGCGCACCCAACTCTGGAACGCCGGAATGTCGAGGCGTTGGGGTACGTGCTCGTTATCGTACCAGTCGGTGAACTCTTCTTCAGATACTCCTGCGCCAGGATCGGAGAAAACAAGGAGTAAGCCAGGGCGCGGCATCGTTCGTGCGGGACTGTGGAACAGCGGCGAGGAAGTTGGATTCGACAGTCATGCCCGGAAGGCTTTAATACACCTAACGTGAGAAACGAGAGCATGAGAAAGCACCAGATAGACGTGATTCGTTCTCAGACTCTGATCACCTGCCATGAGTAGAACCTTCCCCCTCGTTCATCACGACAGACCCGCATATAGCGAGGCGAATCGACCTAGAAAGAATGAAATTAAATATCTGGAGTTATGAAGAGGTGACTGGGGTATCGTAGCACTGTGGATATGGTCGGAAACTAATGAAAAGACATAGAATAGTGGAAGAGCGGAGTCTTGGCAACTCGAAGACGGGCTAGGTTATTAATCGACACTGGTCAAGCTGCCCTGGGAAGTCGCTTCACTAGTGCCGCTAGCATCTGTCGTTTCGGTACCCGCGACGCTCACGCCATCATGATCATCTGCAGACTCGTCATCGTGGGCCCTCTGGGAAGGGCCAGTCTCTCTGCTGCCTAGATCAAACATGCGGGCGTCCCACGTGGGTGTCCGGGGACGAATGCCCAGGCCTAGTAGCGGGAGCGATAAGGCAGTGATGATGCGTCGAGGGTACAAGCAAGAGCTCACCATTCATGCTGTGAATCCCGAACGGCCGTGTCTGTGTTGGAGTGCCTGGCCGCATGGGAGGACTCAGTCCAGGAGAACGGACAGGCGTGACGGGCAAGGGCGTTTTTATGGGCACCGGATGTGAGGAGGCAGTGGGCACGCTGACGGGTACGGGAGATGTACGCAGTGTCTTCTCGGCGATGGTTACATCGCTTTGGCCGCTCGCACTACGCTCGCGATGGGGGCGGGTCTCAACATCCGGCGAACGATCATAAGCAGCAGAAGGGTTTGGATTATAATAGGAACCATTCTGTCTGGCGTACTCTGCTTGTTCGTATTCCCACTGCAACCTCTCCCGTGCTTGCTCCGGAGTTTCCATGCCATCGGTAACGTCTGCCGGGACAAAGACATGATGATCACCATGGTCGTCTTGAGCCTCGGTAAGTTCCAGGGGGAGAGCACCTGGCTGCCGGTTCTCAGGTAGAGGGGGTATACGGTGCAACAGGCCGAACCTGCCAATCATTGTAAGGCCGGGATAGACGAACTGCAAAAGCGAGACACACCCAAAGACACAGCCCAAGAGCCCCTCACCACCCCAGTGTCTGTTTGGTACAAGCACGACCTCGCGGATGTTACTGGCAAAGATAGATTGAGCGCACGCTTTAATTAGCAAGGGGCAAAACACGTACTCGAAGTCATAAGAATAGACAAAGACTCGCAACGGCTTGTCGATATGCTTTTTGGACAGAAGGATGTTAGTCGGTATCATATCCCCGCACAGTGAAGACGCACCGCCTCGACAACTTCGTAGAAGTCTCCTTCTGTGCTGAGCACGCCACCTGACCAGCCGATGATCCAGTCTCCATAAGGCACAAGACCGGCGCTCTCTGCAGGGCTTCCTTCGAGGACGTCCAGCACATGCCACACGTTCTCCATCGCAAACTCGGGCTCGCACATGCGCATGCTCAGCCCGAGCAGGGACGGCTTGCGCTCTGCTGTGTCGGGCTCCTTCGGGTCGGGCGCGTTGTACGGCATGCTCCATGTGCGCGAAGGTACGATAGGTACGACTGTTGCGCACATTAGACGCGACGTGCAGACAACAGAGCTGGAGCTTACCACGGATGTTCTGGCTCTTGCTGTTCCATACTAACAGGTCCAGCGGACGACCCTCGTGAGCCTCAACAATGCGCTCAAGCTCCGCAGCATCTATGTTGTTCGACGCAAGATTCTCGTCCTTGAACCCGACGACAAAGTCAAAGTAAGGCTCGATGCTGGTCTGCGAGGCGGGTGATGACGGTGTCACGCGTAAGACATGGAGTGCTTTGGTTGGGACCTTCGAGGCGGTGGACTGGCCAGCCCCCATGCCTTTGATTTTTCAGGCTCACGTTCTCTGGGATCCGTCGGCGTAGTGGAGGACGACGAAGAGCAGGCGTGTGGTGGTTGCAGAACAGCGACCTCGCTCTCGGCACCGGCCAGATTAGACGCTCACAAAGCCTCCGCTCCGTGGGCGTCTATATCCCACGGGAGGCTCGCCGTATATGGAAGGCGTAGAGGATGGTTCTTCTCTACAGGCTTGTCTTGATGCACTCGTGTCTCGAGCCGCGACCTGGCCGCAGAAAAGGGTGGCGGCAGATCACTTGCCGACTCCTCGGCCTTATCACCGCTTTTCTGCCGAAAGCGACCGCTTAGCGTCGGCCTGTACCTCACGAGGGGGCCCTCACACCAGGCCGAGCCCTCGGAGCCTGCCAAGTTGTTTGTACGAACTTGGAGTGGGTCAGAAGATAAATCCAGCTATTTTAAAGCCTCCGAGGGTACTCTAGACCTCACTTGCAAATTTTATGCTGCGAACAGTTGCCACCATGACTCTGTCAGGGGTTGACACGCCGAGCATCCTGCGCGGCACGTAGACGGAACTAGGCAACAGGGCTGCGCACCCTGCCCACAGAGCGGAGACTGTGAGAGACACATCGCGCGAAGTTCTCGTCCAGTTCAGCCGACGCGAAATTCCGGGTTCTGCAGAAGATACTTGGGGCGGCGCAACAGTACATCCCAATATTGGGAAAGTACTCCGACGTGAGATTACGGCACAAATGGACTGCTAATCCTAGAGGCGTGCAAGCACGGTCTCTGTACACGCTCTCCCTGGCCGGGGTAAGCTGTACGACCAGTCCTGCGTGTCGCATACACATACGTCAGTCGACGATCACGAGAGGCTGCCCGTGGCGAACCTTGTGCGAAGCTGCAGGGTTGTAACAAGCCAATTTCCCCATGGCACGGATAAAATGCGCGTCTACGCTTCACGGACGTGGCAACCGCTGTGCATCTCGGATATTCGCCAGGAATGAAGGGGATAGGCTGCTCGCATCAGACTCTGGCACTAAGACATTCCAGGCATCCACACACCTTAAATCCTCGCCCTAGCGTACCCTATTCAGACGGCTACTATGATTGATCAGAGGATCTACCCGTTAAGTAGAATCCGGCTGATGGGCGTGCGAGCATAAGCAAGATGGATAGCTCCGCAAAGTTACCAGAGAGATTCCGAGCATCAGCCGCGAATGTCGACGATGTCGACCGTAGGACTCGGTCACCGGTGACGGGCCTCGCGGCGCAGAGGAAGAACCGTGGAGGAAGAGTTCGAGCTTCGGAATTGGCAAAATGCTTGAGAAAATCTGAACGAATTGGTGAATAACTTGTCATCGAGCGTTGCAGCGTGCAGACCACCGTCTGTCAATGTATCTGAGTATCATGCTCACAAAGGACACTGTGCTCTGAACCTTGCCCCGAATAGCCGGTATCCAACTTCTGATTCGTGCTACGGCACGACCGTCTATCGTCGCCGATGACCCGCAGAGCTTTCCTCGAGAAGTTGACTGGGATGCATGACAATTGGAGGCGACGCAGTGGCAGTTGCACGGAAAGCTCCTAATTTGCAGGGTCATTGTCCATAAGACGCTCAATTGCAAGCAAGCTTTGCACGCCACGCTATTTGCCTCGGTTAGGGACGTAATCAACCCAGGTTGTAAGCGTACTAGCGACTTACAAACGCAAGCAAACCACGTAGACAGGCATATATATGGCCTCAATTCTACGTATCATATGCCATGGTCAGAACCAGTTCGTCATACCAGGTTATCCCTCTCAATTGGACTCACCGGCGATATTTGGGTGGCACGTCACACTGGCATATTCAATCGACAAAAAAATTAGGCTTCAGGGCCAGGGCGGGTCGATCGCGCAGCCCGGTCGATAGACCATGCGTCTTAGCATTTTGTGTTCGTCTTCATGAATAGGCCTGAGTATCTGTGTATTGTCGCAGACGCTGTTGCCGTCTTGTCGTGGAACAAACCCACTCCGATTGGCGGGAAGCGCATCAAGAGCGGAGACCAAAAGAGGAATGCCGGCGCGTTACGGACGTTACACCGTCACGGTCACGGCTCTTCACGTTCTGTTCGCGCACTTGTAGGTGTCGGCTACGCACGACGCCGATTCCCCTTTGGGATTCTTCCTCTTTGTGAAGCGCCTGTCAGTGCGGGGCAGCTCAGTGAACCCAGCCTTGCTTCGAAGGCGCGTGGAAGGGCGCAGGAGGGTTAGAGAAAATGCATTGATGGTATAGAGTTGTACAGTTAGAATACGCCTTTGAAACTATCGGTCACGGCGAAATTTCCAACTATATGCTTCGCGTAGCCAGTCGAGAACACTGAAACAATAACCAGGGAGAGAATATGAAGTACTTCCGGCGCGGTAGTGATCATACACTCGTCGCCTGTCAACAAAGGTAATCTCAACTAGGAGATGTTAAGTAATAGCATGAAACCGAATGCAAACTCACGCGTGTCATCTAGTTCATGTCGCGGAAGCAAGACACGTTTCCGACGGTGGTCAGTCCAGCCCGGTACTGTTGCAGTGGCGTCCAATTCGAGCGTGACGCGCTTGACACCATGACGGGCAAACACCATCCGCGCGCGAAACCATGGTACGACGCCCAACAACCAAGATGTTCCGCCTTTCGGAAGGGGAGGTTGTACTTGGGACGGTAAGAGGATAAGGCGAATAGACTGGAGCTTAGGTGGCAGGCCATCGAGTAGGCGATCCCAGAAGTCGGCGGCATATACAGTACTGTGCATACTGAAGGAATGACAAGGAACGGTGATGGTAAGATCGACTAAAAATACGAGCCGTTCGAGATGCAAGGACGTCCACAACACAGCGTGCGG
>MJGA01000117.1:0-25750 GCA_001910725.1 Phanerodontia chrysosporium | reverse complement strand
GTGTTGGGTCGAGGTAGACTGAGATTGTGCATAGTAAGTGAGCTCCCCGACCGCTCCTCGAGGAGCGGTCGGGGCGAGTGTAGGTGCTCGAGGAGCGGTCGGGGAACGAGTACGCATGCCTCGCCCCGACCGCTGCTCGAGGAGCGTCGGGGAACGAGTACGCACGCCTCGCCCCGACCGCTGCTCGAGGAGCGGTCGGGAAACGAGCACCTGCACCTCGCCCCGACCGCTCTCGAGGAGCGGTCGGGGAACGAGCACCTGCCTCGCCCCGACCGCTGCTCGAAGACGGTCGGGGAACGAGCACCTGTGCCTCGCCCCGACCGCTGCTCGAGGAGCGTCGGGGAAGGGACAATGTGTGGTGAACGTGGATACGAAGTGTCGAGCAGTACTCACCATCGCGATACCGCTTTGGCTCAGATCGAGCCGACGCATCAAGTCCTGGATGAAGCTGTACGACGGCAGAGGCATACGCGGCACGTAGCTTTCGGGAAACCCAGCCAGCGTCGTGAAGACGTGAACCTTCGCCGCGACCTGTCGCCACAAAGCCTTCTGCGACTCCGAGTATCGCGTTTCCTTCTTGCCGAACCTCTCGACCACCTTCTCGATCTTGTCCAACACGCGTGTTCCGGTAGTGATCCATCGCCTTCATCACCATCTTCTCCTCGCCCAGCGATTGACTTCCATCCGCCGTCAGCGCCATGATCGCGTCGCTCGGCTCGCCGTCCGATGTACGAGGGAACGCCTCCAGGTACGCCTCGTCGATCACCGGCAGCAGGTCCTCGAGGATGTCGTACGACGGCTTCTGGCGAGGGTTCCCCAGGTACCGCAGCCAGCATCCACGCTGCTCCTCCTCGTTCTGCTTCAACGCCTTCTCGTCCAGCGTGTCGCTCTTCTCGACGAGGCTCTGCACCCACGTCCTCACCTCCTGCTGCGAGCCGCACTCCGCCACCATTCGCCCCATAGCGTCCATCCGCTCCCATAGCGTGTCCACTATTTCCGATGTAATCTGCCCGCACAAATACATTATCTCAGTTCGTTCGCACGAAAAGAAAAAAATTCCCAAACTCACCGCTCCAGACGTTCCAAGCAGATGCGCGAACAACTCCGGGACCTTCCACAGCGGATGCCGAGCCAGCGCACGGCGTCCACGCACCACACGGATCAAGAACGCGACCGCATGCTCGCAACGTACCAGGCCTATGACAGGGCCCGGTTTATTGCCAGCCCTGTCGTTCGCCTTCTGCTTCAGCGTGTCCATGACGCCCCGCGCCTTCGTGTTCCTCTCCTTCATTGCGGCCTCCGTCTCCTTCACCCGCCGCTGCTTCAGCTGCCGCGACTGCCTCGTTCGCAGCAGTCTTCGCCTCCGAAGCCTCGACCTTCGCCGCCGCGAGCTCCTGCTTCAACGCCGACACGTCTTGCCTCGCCTTCGACGCGGCCTTGATCTTCGCCTCGAGTGTCTTCACCTCCTCCATCGCAAGCCGCGCCCTCTCCTTGAGCCGATTGCTTTCTTGGACCGCGTGCGGCACACCCTCCAGTTCGCTTGCCGCAGTAGCCATCGCCGCCGCCGCCGCCGCCTCGCCGTCCTCGCCTTCGCCGTAGATGTAGCGGTCCCGCATCTGCGCCACCTGTACCATCAGCATGTCCAAGAACTCCTCGTTCGATTCCACATATTTGGGGTCCGCCTCGTTCCTTGCCATAGCGTACAAATCGTCCATAGCCAATAAATCTGTTGCGCACAATTTTCAGCTCCCTCGAGACGCGTTCCACTCGAGCCTCGCACTCACCAGCGTCATACAAAGCCACAGTCCAGAGCCCGCCATCCTTCCGGATCCTCTCCCACTTCGCCATCGACATGAGCAGTTTGTCTCTCTCCTCCTCCAGGAAGATCTTGCGCCGTGCCGACGGCTGCTCCGCGCCGATCTTCTCGCTCGCGAGGTCTTCTTTCAAAGCCTGGTCCTGAAGCGTCCCCAGATCGGCCTCGATCGTCGCGTAGCGTTGCATCGCCGCCGCGATCTGCGTCTCCGCAGTTTTGAGAACCGCACGCAGCGCCGCTTGACGGTGCTGTCCGCCACAAGAGGGCAACATCTTGACGTCCTCCTTGACGAGCGACTCGACCGTCGGCCACTCTTCTTCGCTTGCCTCTGAGATCGACAGCTCGCGCAGTCGGTCGAGGTCCCGGCACTTGCTCAGCCGCTCGACCGCGTCGGGCTTCAGCTGCGTCTTGACGTGGACCGGAATCAGAATCACCGACGTCGCGTCGCAGCGCCGGATGCCAGCCTCGATCATGCCGTTCTTCAGATTCTGCGTAGCCTGCTTCAGGAGCGCGCGCGTGTTGTAGATACCGTGTTCGAGCTCGACCAACGCGCCTTCTGACAAGTTCATCCGCGCATGTCCGAGCAGTGCCTTCTTCGCCGCCTTGGACAACTGCTGCAGCCGCTCTGTGTGCGTCCTCTCCAGCTCGCTTGTCTTTTTCTGGATCTCCGCGTCAACCTTTTGCTTCTGTTCATCACGTCAGCACTTCATTTTACCCTGCAGGGAACTCCCAACAGGAGTTCCCATGACGTATCAAGCGCACCGTAGTTTCGTCGATCGTCACGTTCTTGCCTTTTCCCTTCCCTTTTCCTTTGCCTTCCGATCCTCCACGGCGATCTCCCGCCACGTTGCTGCCGCGCCCTGTCGCCGACGACCCGGCCTCAGGTGCAGCTGCGAGAGACGACCTCGCCTTCCGTGTACCAGATTTCGTTTTTCAGACATGTTTCCTAGGGCGACCTTCCCTGTCAGACTTGCTCTGCACCCTAATGACAATGTCCCACTTACTGTTGTTGTTGCTGTTGTTGCTGTTGCTGTTGCTGTTGTTCGCGAGTTTCTCGACCGAGTGGTGGTTGAGTGAGTAAAAAACGCCTCGATCAGCATGCGATCGATTGCACGCCGTCCAGATTTGGAATTAACACAACTAATTAATTTATTTGATAAGGCTCAATGTGGACATAACTTTTTGTGTCTTCCCGATGGCTGCTCGAGGAGCGATCGGGAGCACTCAGGAATGGCGAGAATGCAATTTCGCAGCATGTTTGGCTGTCACTACGCTGTCCCATCAAATTCACCTCGCTCTTCCGACCGCTGGTCGAGCAGCGATCGGATTGCGCAGGAATTTGGGCATGCTGCCTCATTCCCCGATCGCTCCTCGACCAGCGGTCGGTGACACCTCTCAATTCAATCCTGCGCCAATACGGTGCCTCTTTTCCGATCGCTGGTCGAGTAGCGATCGGATGATTGCATCCATTCTCGTTGTGCCACTCCGATCGCTACTCGTCCAGCGATCGGGAGAATATTCTATCTCTGCAAACGCTCCGTCTGCAAACATGGCCATTTCTGTGAATGGTTTATTTTGACTTTGGTCTTAACTCGCAAGCTCTGCTCGGGCGCCTGTATCACGCTTCACATCCTGTCAGGCCATCCCATTCACACTGGCCTGCAGTCTGCAGGCCTTAGCCAACCCCGTCCTTTTCTTCACAAATTTGAAATCTCGTCTCATTTCTTTCCTCTTCGTCCGATATAAAATAGAACACAATGAAATTTATTATTGAATTGAGTTTCGATGATGGATACCCATAATAAAATTCACTCTCGACGTTCGTAGCAGCGGTCATCCCGTTCCATAAGCGTTCGCGCGATCCTTCGGTATCCATGAACAATTCCCACCTCAGGATCGAAGTAGAAAGCCGCTGGGAACTGGCCCAATCGCTCCAGTCCATGAAACTCGATTGCATGAGAGGCAGCCAGCTGCCACGCATGCATTCCGTATCGAGCAATGGACTGCCTCTGTCCACAACCACCGCTCCGTCAGTCCTCCATCAATGACTTTCAGTCCTCCAGTCACTTACGATTTCATGTTGGACTACCAACCAAGTCAGATCTCCTGCCTGCATATCAGGGATCAACTTCTCCAGCTCTAGCAACCTCGACGTAATCTGCCAAGCACTTGACACGATTCGCCTCAGCCTCGCCTTCTTCAAAGCCAACTTCTCGTTCCTCGCGTTCCCAACCATGTTGTCCTCGCTTATACCGTCCGCCAGGTCATATGCTTCCTCTCCATAAGCTTCACCTGATAGCCCGTCAAAGGCCGATTCCCTCCCATCGTTGGACATCGCTGCCTCCTCCCCCAAAGCCTATCCTACCACGTTAACCTCAATAACCTCATTTAGCTTAATGGCTCACCGCTCTCCTCGCCTCGGGCTCTCCTCCGTTCAATCCCTCGCCTTGGTTGTTCTGTGCCATATGAACTAACTTCGATGAGGTGGTGGTACTCTTGAAGCTGCGTTCGACAGCGAACGGGCGATGTGACGATTTGTAATCTACTAATTGTTCCCACGCTTGATAGCCGAAGCACGTGTTTATCGTTCCTGCGCACTGTCTTGAACACGGTAGTGCCTCTCCGATCGCTGCTCGAACAGCGATCGGGGACTTAGCACCAATCTCAATGTCCGCCATCCCCGATCGCTACTCGAGCAGCCATCGGAGTCTCGCACCGTTCAACAGTAAACTCTCGTAAGTTGGCCAACAATATCTACTACAAACAGACAACTATTGTTACATTACATGGCACTTAGTGAAGATACAATTCCCGCAACCGAGACTCAACACGGCGGGAGTCGAGAAGCGTCATCCCAATATCATGACGGAGCATCTTCAAATAATTATCCTCACCTAGATTCGCCACCGCGCGCAAATCCTCCTCCGTCCGAATACCTGCCTCCAGGAACCGATCGAGGTACGTGTCAAGCGGGAGCTGCAGGTTTCGGAGAAACTCCAGGACAGCCCCACCTGACTCGACTGGAGCGCTCGCATCCTGAGTAGCCATGCTACTCCCGACCTCCTCAGGCTCATCAGCCTGCATCGTCTCCATCACCTTGCCATCCTTGCTTCCCTCAGCCTGCTCGTCCTCCTCCTCAACAAGTTCATCTTCCTCGTCCTCTCCTCGTCCTCGTCCTCGTCCTCCTCCTCCTCCTTGTTCTTCTCCTCCTCCTCCTCCTCCTCCTCCTCCTCCTCCTCCTCCTCCTCCTCGTCCTCGTCCTCATCCATAGGTTCTTCATTCTCCTCCTCACTCTCTTTCGCCTTGCGCCCCTTGCCTTTTTTCTTCAACGATTGTTCAGCCCGCCACTGCTGGCTCGTCACGTGTGCTCGTAGATACACCTCCAGCGGCCACCCCTCCTCGTACCGTCCAAGGAACGGGCATCTCTCCATCACCTATATCGTACATCAGCACCTCGCTATATTTCTATCTTTGCCTTCCAATTCAGCCTACTCAGCACTCACTTTGTTCCGCAGTGACTCGTATTCTGCTGCAGACCGATCACCCCAACGCCTCTCCAAAGGGATGAACCGTGGATACTCCTCCCTCGCCACCTTCTGCACATTCAACAACAATATTGCAATTAGCTTTTCAATCGACCCTCCAAGTTCCTTCACCAACGCACGATCAGTTCCCTCCTCTCTCCGCCGTCATTCCTTCAATCGAAGTGAGCCCGCGGAACTTCGATGTCGACTTTGGAACCGGAATCATCGTGGTCCGTGAAAGAGAAGGGGGGGGAGGCGAACGGAGAGCATCCTGTCGCCTACCATCCACAGTAACAGTACAATAAAGAAAGAGCGCCAAGCATGTACAATCTAATCTTGGGCCCTGTCCACTCATATGAATTTCTCACATGACACTCCATTTATCACACGCCAGGAAGACGCGACAGCGGAACACGCACGGTTTGATTGCTTCACGGATTGACAGATTCTGACCGTCCCATCTCATTCTGCGCATCCTGACCCTCCTCTCGTTTAAACAAGGCCCAATTTTGTTATTTAGCATTCATGCAGACAGCCCGCCCTTCTGGTGTCAGCCGACCGGGGAAGCCGCAACTTCCATCCATTCCCTCCATTGAATTCAATTAATAAACTCTTCAATATATAGCGGTTTTTTACCGGTACCTCAGCGCCTCGGTCACCCTCCAGGCTTTGACTTTTATTTTTTGCGAAGTAAAAGGGGGTATCCTCGACACATTTCCAGTCTATGTCGAATTACGTAAGCGGAAAATACAAATTATTTATGCTACAAAGATGAGATCGACCGTATGAAACGTGACTGAGTCTCCGATGGCTGCTCGAGCAGCGATCGGAAACGGTCCAGTCATGGCAGCTAACACTGTGTAGAACCAGTGTTACCGCCCGATCACTGCTCGAACAGCGATCGGGTGGCGACAGCTGACGAGATTGGTAGGACCACCCGATTGCTGTTCGAGCAGCGATCGGGAAGCACCGACAATCAAGGCAGCAAAGGGAGCGAGTATACCCATGAGCCCCGATCGCTGCTCGAGGAGCGATCGGAGTGAGGGCTTCATTGCACAGAAGGCACTTCGATCACACCCCATAGCAGGCAAAGTGACAACAAATTGTCATACGCAAGCGACAACAGTCTGCATATCATGACATGCTGGTTTTCAAGTCACCAGTCCCTCAATCATGTAACCACAAACAGAGATCGTGAATAAATGTCAGAAGTGTTTATGCCTCGAATAAATCGCCCTCGGTTCAGGGTAGATGTTGGGTTCAGAATGGGTTAGGGGTTCAGAGGGTTCAAAGAGGAGTTGACGAAAAGGCATTTGTGCCACGACCAATTTTACAGATGTTTGTGTCGGTCACATAGTAGAGATCATACTATCTGGGATGTCAGAAATTGCATACGTCTGCCACAAACATATTTAAAAACAAAAACAAATGCAAAGGCGGGAATGTCCATTCCACCGCCATCAGCTGGTCAATCTATTTGCAAACAGGTGCATACAACATGTGATCAAATTCTTATCAGTAGCGATCTCGCGCAAGGGCAGTGCTGAGCGACTTGAAAGACAACCACCACCACCACCCCCTCATCATAATGTCCACAAACGCTCCTTCTCGTGCCGTGACCGAAGAGGTCGACGATGGCGAGCGTGCCTCATCTCATGTAAGTAAGGTTTTCGCTGAACTGAAGAGGGTACTGATGAAGAGTTTGGCAGGATCGACGTGGGAGGATGCTCCGCGAGGTAGAATACGCGGTTGAGCGATATTGGGACTTCGATGGTTTGTCTGGGGAGAAGTACCACGAACGAGATCGGGACAACTTCGAGGGGATTTCGCAGAGTACGCTCGGCAAAACGATGATGCCCGGGACGTCAAGAGGGCCAGGTTCGTGCGCATACTCACCAGCGCGCGGTCGATTGCTGGCCAGATCCTGAGGATGAACCTCGATATCAACGGAATGACTTCCGGCGACCCGGCATGGACCGCCCTCCGCGATTTCGCGGTGAGTTGATGGACGATCATGATGCATAGTGCGACAGCGAGCTCACTGTTGAACCCAGCCGGAGTGTATCCAGAAATACGGAGAGACTGCGTGGGAAATTGCCATGCGTCACCTCGTGTGGAGTCATGGTCTGCGGATGCTTTTGATGTTCAACGGCGAGTTCAAGTATGAGTGGTCCGGTGACTACGCGCTCCGTTTGAGGACTCAATCCACCAGGAGCTCTCTCAGATCGAAAGGTGCATCTGCTTCTATGAATAACTCATTGCTATGTGCGTTATCTGCTGTACAAATCGGTTTCAAATGTATCCAGTCTATCCCGAGGAAGAGAAATAATTTGTGTGATTTATGGTGGGCTTTGAGATAAGGTCACATTCGTATAAACTGCTTGTATTCTAACATCGACGATGAAAGGCGACTTGTTGTCTTCCAGCAGTCACATTTGCATACTACTGACACTGATTCACAATCTCTGTTTGTTGTTACATAACTGAGGCACCCGTAACTTGAAACCTAGCATGTCGTAATATGAAGACTGTTGTGGCTTGCGTGTGATAAGTGGTTGTTACTGTGCCTGCTATGGGAGCGATCAAAGTGCCTTCTGCACAATGAATGCCTCTCTCCGATCGCTGCTCGAGCAGCGATCGGGGCCCATGGGTATGCTGCCTCTCTCCAATGCCCTCAATTGTTGGTGGTTCCCCGACCGCTGCTCGAACAGCGATCGGGTGACCTTACCAACCTCATTATCTGTTGTCACCCGATCGCTGCTCGATCAGCAATCGGATGGCCACACTGGTTCTATTCGTTGTCACCTCTCATCAGTGTACGCTGTCCGATCGCTGCTCGAGCAGCCATCGGAGATTCAGTCGCTTTTCATGTGTTTGATCTCATTGTTGCAGCATACATAACTGACCCCGAGTTGTAGATTTTCACGACCAAACATGCCAATAACGAGGGATACTAGTTACAAGTAGCAACATTTCTCGCGCTGCGCGAGCTCCTGATGCAATGTGAACTCAAAGTCGAAACTCTCGGACATAGTAAAAATGAAATCGCGCTGAAAGGTCCTAAGCCAGTGCAGACCATGACTCCGCACGAGGTGATACATCGCAATGTTCCAGGGACTCGGTCCGAAATGCTCCCGACAATACGTCTGGATTCGATAGTAAGCCGCTTTCACACTATGCATCAATGTCGTTCACGAACTCACCCCGGTGTCACGGATCGTCGTCCAGGCCTCGTCACCCCGCGACATGTCGTTGATATTCAGGTTCATCCTCAGGATCATTCCAGCAATCGCCCGCGCGCTGTGGAGTATGCGCACGAACCTGGCCTTCTTGACGTCCTCAGCGTCATCGTTCTGCCGTGCGTACTCTGCGAAATCTCCCTCGAAGTTGTCCAATTTCGATCGCGGTACCACGGCCCAGACAAACCCTCGAACTTCCAATGCTCCTCAAACACGTATTGTCGGTTGCGCACTGGGCTCCCATCTTCGTTCTGCCAAACTCTTCATCAGTACCATCTTCACCTCGGCGAAAACCTTACTTACGCCAGATGAGGCATGCTTCCCATCCTCGACCTCTTCGGGAACGGCACGCGAATCGGTAGTGCTGGACATTACGAGGGTGGATGGTGGTGGTGGTCTTTCAAGTCGCTCAGCATTGCCCTTGCGCGAGATCGCTACTGATAAGAATTTGATCACATGTTGTATGCACCTGTTTGCAGATAGATGACCAGCTGATGGCGGTGGAATGGACATTCCCGCCTTTGCATTTGTTTTTGTTTTTAAATATGTTTGTGGCAGACGTATGCAATTTCTGACATCCCAGATAGTATGATCTCTACTATGTGACCGACACAAACATCTGTAAAATTGGTCGTGGCACAAATGCCTTTTCGTCAACTCCTCTTTGAACCCTCTGAACCCCTAACCCATTCTGAACCCAACATCTACCCTGAACCGAGGGCGATTTATTCGAGGCATAAACACTTCTGACATTTATTCACGATCTCTGTTTGTGGTTACATGATTGAGGGACTGGTGACTTGAAAACCAGCATGTCATGATATGCAGACTGTTGTCGCTTGCGTATGACAATTTGTTGTCACTTTGCTGCTATGGGTGTGATCGAAGTGCCTTCTGTGCAATGAAGCCCTCACTCCGATCGCTCCTCGAGCAGCGATCGGGGCTCATGGGTATACTCGCTCCTTTGCTGCCTTCGATTGTCGGTGCTTCCCGATCGCTGCTCGAACAGCAATCGGGTGGTCCTACCAATCTCATCAGCTGTCGCCACCCGATCGCTGTTCGAGCAGTGATCGGACGGTAACACTGGTTCTACGCAGTGTTACCTGCCATGACTGGACCGTTTCCGATCGCTGCTCGAGCAGCCATCGGAGATTCAGTCACGTTTCATAAGTTTGATCTCATGCTTGCAGCATACATAACCGATCCCATTCATGGATTTCCACGTTCCATAATTTCACATAGGTTGGAAATGTGTCGGGATACCCCTCTTATTTCGCAAAAATAAAAGCCAAAGCCTAAACCCTAACCCTAAACCCTAAACCTAAACCTAAACCCTAAACCTAAACCCTAAACCCTAAACCTAAACCCTAAACCCTAAACCCTAAACCCTAAACCCTAAACCCTAAACCCTAAACCCTAAAACCCTAAACCCTAAGCCTTCGTGGCGTGGGCGCTTCGGTGATTGCCATGATGGCCGCGCACGTGTCCCACGTGTCCGTCTCGTGGCTGCTAATAGCGTTTGTGATCATGTGATCTTCGACCCAGGGCTGCGGTTAACTCTGGATTCGATGCGCATGTTAATAACCGGCCCGAATCCGGGTCGGCTCCGAACTGACTCCGCTAGGTTCGGGAGACTTTCGCCGGGGTGGCTGCGTGCCGGACTTCGTCCGGGCACTTTGTGGCGTTGATCCGATCAGATCGAGATCTCGAGACTTCGAAAGGTGACTTTTCGGTAGTCCGCTGCTCGTTGGGGTGTTGTTGGCCCCTTCCGCATGATCTGTACATACAAAACCTTCGTACTTTTGCCGAGAAAGAGTCCCTTAAGGGGATTCGTTGCTCCCGACCTCGGGGAGACTTTTCTCCGCACCAATCGCATTACAGCCGACGAGCGACATTTCGCCTCTCGTCGGCCCGCCAGTCCCTTCGGGCCTGGCGGTTGCAAGGGGTATATATCCCAGTAGGAAACCGCTGATGAGTCTTCACGACGAAAGCTCAGCGCGACACAACAGTGTCGGCTGCCTTCGGTTTTCCTGTGAAGCATTCCGCGCTCGCCGCTCGCTACGCTCGCGTCTCGCGCCCCCCAAACCCTAATCAATCGAGTAAGCACTCTTCACCATGCCCGCCCAAGACACTACTCGCCGTGCGGTCCGCGCGACTGCGTCTTCATCCACAGGCCATTTCCCCTCGTTCACCCGTGCGCTGTCGCCTTCACAGGCTTCAGTGGTGCTCGGCGAGCAGATCAGCTTCGGCACGTTTGACGAGCGTCGCGCAGCGGCCCTCGCGCATTGCACCTCGCTTGACGAGGTCATTGCGACGTTGCCAAAGCTTTACCAAGTAGCGTTGAGCCCAGTCCTCACGGACATCCACCACGACGCTACGAAGCGTGTGGAGATAGCGGCTCAACTCGAACGGCTGCGCCAGCACAAGGCTGCAGGCACCCTCCCCTCACCTCTGAAGGGGCTGGGCAGCACGCCTGCGATTCAATTCACGAAAGGGTTTCTGGAGTCACAGAAGCCCGATTTTCCGGGGAAAGCCCCGGATATCGTGAAGGCCTGCGCTGCAAAGCTCCTTGACGGTTTCATCGAGACCAAGGCTGCTGAGCACGCATGGTATGAGTCGCGCCTTCAAGCGATGGAGGTGACACGCCGAGTTCTGACCGCTGCGGACACGCACTGGAAAGACGAGCTCGAGCAACGTTACCAGGTCCTCGAGGGATTCGTTCGGCCTCCTGTCGAAGGGCAGGTGCCGGCGACCGTCCCGTCTGCAGAGGAACTCCATCCCCTCAAGTTCGTAACGGACCCTGTTATGGTTGCTCAGCACGAGAACATCCGGAGGAGCATTCCCCGGTTGGCCTCGACGGTCATCATGCTCGTGGTGAACCGTGCGCTGACTCAACAGCAACGTAATAAGGCCAAGCGCGACTTGAAGGATCAGGCGGACGTCGAAATGGCTACGGATGACACCGCAGTCGACTCCGCTGTCAAGAGGCTCGAGAAGCAAGTCGAGGGTCTCGTCTCGGGCATGAAGGCGCTCACGAACGGCAAGGGCAAGGTGAGTTTCTCATCTTCTTCGCGAACTCGCGTCGAAGATACTCATCCTTTCGTCTCAGGACAGAGCCCCTCAAGCCGGCCCTTCTCGCTTGTCGACCACCGCGCAAGGCACGAAGCGCAAGGTGTCCAGCTCGGCAAGCGACTCCGGCAAAGGCAAGACGTCGGCCATCAAGGCCCGTCCCGGCGACTCCGCTGCAGCAGCGGCGAGGCTGGATCGCCTCAAGAAGGGCAAGGGGAAGGAACAAGGGAAGGGCAAGAAGACCCAGAAGAAATAGTCGCATACGTTCGCGCGGCCCCTTGGAGGTACGATGCTCCTCACTCCTACCCCGACGTGATTCTGATGCTTCCGGCACCCCGTGCCATTCAGTTGCTCCTCGAGCGAGTGCCGCTTGAAGTGAAGCGTGCAGCGAGATTCCGTTCGAGAGTTTTTCTTGGACCTCATGTAACTGTACCGGAACATCTTCAAATGCATGTATCGTCTAGCCTCCGTTATTTAATGTACTCCGTCCCGTCATCGAACGTAGTGCGTGAGGCATGGGAAGACTTTAAAGACCGCTTCAGGTGGCGAGTTTTCTTCACTGAGAAACTCATTGACTCCCCAAACGACGACGACACTGACTTCGACCCAGACTTCGTGGTGCCCAAGGCGCGCAAGCGCTTTGATGACGGTGTTCGCACCACACCTGCGTACATTGAGCTCGGCCTTCGCAAAGGCGACAAGTTCGTGGACGAATATATCTCGAACGTCATGCCAAGCGTAAAAGCCACTTCTCGTAGCCTGAACTTGGTTTGGCTGGACGAGCTCAAGGACTACTTGAGTGCTAACAAATATATCGTTAGTCCTTCTGATAAGAATCTCGGCGTATGCATCTTGCAGGCCGACTGGGCGACTGATCAGACCCGTACTCTCTGGAACGACCCCTCCAACTACCGTAAGCTCGGATCACTGTTGGAGGCGGATGAGATTATGGAAGAGAAACACGAACGGATCTTCCGCGCTGCCAGACTTGCTAGGCGGCTTGGGAAGCGTCAGTTGGCGGAATTCCTTGTATCAAAGATCCATGGGAAGGATGCGAAGACAGCGGGCTATACGCTCGGCCAATTCTATGGCGTACCTAAGGTACACAAGCGACCGGTCAAAATGCGGCCTATCGTCCCGTGTCATTCTGTCTCGCAAGCCCCCTCCGCTACATATGTTTCTAAAATGCTCAAGCCACTCGTGTCGCGTCAGCCGCACGTAATTCACGGTTCTAAACATCTCGTGAGGCAGCTTGAGTCGTTGCAGCTTGATAAGCACAGGAAAGCGTGGATTGTTTCAGGCGATATAGTCGCCTTCTATCCGAATATCCCCCTAGAGAACTGTATCCGAGTAGTCACACAAATGTGGCGGAACAGCCCCGAGGCGGAGAAGCTTTCCCCAGAAGAACGTCAGCTTTTCCTGATGTCCTTCATGACTGCTAACAAGCGGCTCGTTATACAATTCGGCGACGAGTATGCGGAGCAGATCCGGGGCCTGGCTATGGGCATTGCCTGTAGTCCAGACTTGGCTAACCTCTACGGTTCTCACTACGAGAACCCTATACTCGCCAGACCCGACATGAAATCGAAGTTTGCCTTCTTCGGTCGGTATCTGGACGACGTACTCGGCATAGTCTACGCTTCGTCAGCAGAGGAGGCTATGTCGTACGCGAACGAGATTCGCTACGACGGCGTCGAAATCGAGTGGTCAGTGTCGGAGTACCACACTCCGTTCTTGGATCTTTTCCTCTATCTCGATCCAGTCGAGAAGAGGTTACATTGGAAACCTTATTCTAAACCACTGAACCACCGTGAACGCATACCATGGGCATCTCACCACCCGAAAGATGTTAAGAAAGGCACCTTTATTGGCGAGATGTCTCGTCTGGCCACGCTTTGTAGTAAACTGGAACACTACAGAGACGCCATATCCGACCTGAGTAATCTGTACTTGGCACGTGGGTATCCAGACGATGCGGTGAGGAGTTGGGTTAAAGCTCACTTTTCACAAAGATGGGAACGAAGGCTTGGTGAACCAATCGTACGGGATGAAGTCTTTGTGCTTAAATCCCACTTCAATCCCGCTTGGTCTGCGTTCAACGTCCACGGCTTGTCTGAAGTCGTCGTTGAATCCTGGTTGTCCAGCCTGAGTAAGCTCGACGGAGCTAATCAATCTCAGGACCGTACGTGGCACGCCGCGGAGAGCACTGATGGGTCCGAGCTGAAGATCTTTCGGCAGACGACTCTCGGTCAGTTCCAAGGCGAGCAGAGCAGTCTATATCCCGGTGAGAGTCGCCCTGAAGGGGTGGCCGGCCGAGTGGGCGTAGCCAATGTTGCGAAACCCCGTGTGACCTACGATCCCAGGGATGTCATGGACGTTGACGAGCTTGTTGCTCTCAGCGAACCCAGCTTCTCGGCACACGACCTCAGTGTTGTGTGGACTGACAACGCGTTACGAGTACCTAAATCCCTACGAATACGATACGCAATGGCCGAGCCTCGGTTAGATGCGGATCCGCAGGTAAATCCTGCCCTCCATGTACCTTTGGGAGTGGAGGACCAGGTCGGTGACCTCGGACCCGCCTCAGATGCGGAGTCGGTTGCTAGCGGAGATGACGGCACAACGAATAGTAAGCCCTATCGTATTTGTACGGCGAAGAAGGACTCGGGAATCGTCCAGGAGGATCTGGATATACGGTCCGTTGGATTCCACGACCGCGCCTGGCTTGTCTCCCGAAAGAAAATTCGCAATCTCGGGGACATAGTCAATAGCTGGAAAAAGGACATCATTCAAGCAGCATTGAACAGTGACTCTGTTCAACACATGCACGTGGACGAATGGCAGTAATGCGATTCGATAACTGCTGGCCGTAATGGTCAGAGGATATTTACTTAGCGGCATACACTTTGGTTCAAACCCAAAACCCCTAGCCTAAGCCCTAAGCCTAAATATTCATTAGCGTCTCCCTCACAGGCCTAAACCCCCTGGAGCGGAGTTGTACCCGTTGAACGGTACAGCCAGCAGTTATAGAGTATTTTGTTGTACAGCGTCATTATTTAATGGATGCAGTGAGCGCCCGCCTTCGTGGCGTGGGCGCTTCGGTGATTGCCATGATGGCCGCGCACGTGTCCCACGTGTCCGTCTCGTGGCTGCTAATAGCGTTTGTGATCATGTGATCTTCGACCCAGGGCTGCGGTTAACTCTGGATTCGATGCGCATGTTAATAACCGGCCCGAATCCGGGTCGGCTCCGAACTGACTCCGCTAGGTTCGGGAGACTTTCGCCGGGGTGGCTGCGTGCCGGACTTCGTCCGGGCACTTTGTGGCGTTGATCCGATCAGATCGAGATCTCGAGACTTCGAAAGGTGACTTTTCGGTAGTCCGCTGCTCGTTGGGGTGTTGTTGGCCCCTTCCGCATGATCTGTACATACAAAACCTTCGTACTTTTGCCGAGAAAGAGTCCCTTAAGGGGATTCGTTGCTCCCGACCTCGGGGAGACTTTTCTCCGCACCAATCGCATTACAGCCGACGAGCGACATTTCGCCTCTCGTCGGCCCGCCAGTCCCTTCGGGCCTGGCGGTTGCAAGGGGTATATATCCCAGTAGGAAACCGCTGATGAGTCTTCACGACGAAAGCTCAGCGCGACACAACAGTGTCGGCTGCCTTCGGTTTTCCTGTGAAGCATTCCGCGCTCGCCGCTCGCTACGCTCGCGTCTCGCGCCCCCCAAACCCTAAACCCTAAACCCTAAATCATTCAAGCAGCATTGAACAGTGACTCTGCTCAACACATGCACGTGGACGAATGGCAGTAATGCGATTCGATAACTGCTGGCCGTAATGGTCAGAGGATATTTACTTAGCGGCATACACTTTGGTTCAAACCCAAAACCCCTAACCTAAGCCCTAAGCCTAAATATTCATTAGCGTCTCCCTCACAGGCCTAAACCCCCTGGAGCGGAGTTGTACCCGTTGAACGGTACAGCCAGCAGTTATAGAGTATTTTGTTGTACAGCGTCATTATTCAATGGATGCAGTGAGCGCCCGCCTTCGTGGCGTGGGTGCTTCGGTGATCGCCGTGATGGCCGCGCACGTGTTCCACGTGTCCGTCTCGTGGCTGCTAATAGCGTTTGTGATCATGTGATCTTCGACCCAGGGATGCGGTTAACTCTGGATTCGATGCGCGTGTTAATAACCGGCCCGAATCCGGGTCGGCTCCGAACTGACTCCGCTAGGTTCGGGAGACTTTCGCCGGGGTAGCCGCGTGCCGGACTTCGTCCGGGCACTTTGTGGCGTTGATCCGATCAGATCGAGATCTCGAGACTTCGAAAGGTGACTTTTCGGTAGTCCGCTGCTCGTTGGGGTGTTGTTGGCCCCTTCCGCATGATCTGTACATACAAAACCTTCGTACTTTTGCCGAGAAAGAGTCCCTTAAGGGGATCCGTTGCTCCCGACCTCGGGGAGACTTTTCTCCGCACCAATCGCATTACAGCCGACGAGCGACATTTCGCCTCTCGTCGGCCCGCCAGTCCCTTCGGGCCTGGCGGTTGCAAGGGGTATATATCCCAGTAGGAAACCGCTGATGAGTCTTCACGACGAAAGCTCAGCGCGACACAACAGTGTCGGCTGCCTTCGGTTTTCCTGTGAAGCATTCCGCGCTCGCCGCTCGCTACGCTCGCGTCTCGCGCCCCCCAAACCCTAATCAATCGAGTAAGCACTCTTCACCATGCCCGCCCAAGACACTACTCGCCGTGCGGTCCGCGCGACTGCGTCTTCATCCACAGGCCATTTCCCCTCGTTCACCCGTGCGCTGTCGCCTTCACAGGCTTCAGTGGTGCTCGGCGAGCAGATAAGCTTCGGCACGTTCGACGAGCGTCGCGCAGCGGCCCTCGCGCATTGTACCTCGCTTGACGAGGTCATTGCGACGTTGCCGAAGCTTTACCAAGTAGCGTTGAGCCCAGTCCTCACGGACATCCACCACGACGCTACGAAGCGTGTGGAGATAGCGGCTCAACTCGAACGGCTGCGCCAGCACAAGGCTGCAGGCACCCTCCCCTCACCTCTGAAGGGGCTGGGCAGCACGCCTGCGATTCAATTCACGAAAGGGTTTCTGGAGTCACAGAAACCCGACTTTCCGGGGAAGGCCCCGGATATCGTGAAAGCCTGCGCTGCAAAGCTCCTTGATGGTTTCATCGAGACCAAGGCTGCTGAGCATGCATGGTATGAGTCGCGCCTTCAAGCGATGGAGGTGACACGCCGAGTTCTGACCGCTGCGGACACGCACTGGAAAGACGAACTCGAGCAACGTTACCAGGTCCTCGAGGGATTCGTTCGGCCTCCTGTCGAAGGGCAGGTGCCGGCGACTGTCCCGTCTGCAGAGGAACTCCATCCCCTCAAGTTCGTAACGGACCCTGTTATGGTTGCTCAGCACGAGAACATCCGGAGGAGCATTCCCCGGTTGGCCTCGACGGTCATCATGCTCGTGGTGAACCGTGCGCTGACTCAACAGCAACGTAATAAGGCCAAACGCGACTTGAAGGATCAGGCAGACGTCGAAATGGCTACGGATGACGCCGCAGTCGACTCCGCTGTCAAGAGGCTCGAGAAGCAAGTCGAGGGTCTCGTCTCGGGCATGAAGGCGCTCACGAACGGCAAGGGCAAGGTGAGTCTCTCATCTTCTTCGCGAATTCGCGTCGAGAATACTCATCCTTTCGTCTCAGGACAGAGCCCCTCAAGCCGGCCCTTCTCGCTTGTCGACCACCGCGCAAGGCACGAAGCGCAAGGTGTCCAGCTCGGCAAGCGACTCCGGCAAAGGCAAGACGACGGCCATCAAGGCCCGTCCCGGCGACTCCGCTGCAGCAGCGGCGAGGCTGGATCGCCTCAAGAAGGGCAAGGGGAAGGAACAAGGGAAGGGCAAGAAGACCCAGAAGAAATAGTCGCATACGTTCGCGCGGCCCCTTGGAGGTACGATGCTCCTCATTCCTACCCCGACGTGATTCTGATGCTTCCGGCACCCCGTGCCATTCAGTTGCTCCTCGAGCGAGTGCCGCTTGAAGTGAAGCGTGCAGCGAGATTCCGTTCGAGAGTTTTCCTTGGACCTAATGTAACTGTACCGGAACATCTACAAATGCATGTATCGTCTAGCCTCCGCTATTTAATGTACTCCGTCCCGTCATCGAACGTAGTGCGTGAGGCATGGGAAGACTTTAAAGACCGCTTCAGGTGGCGAGTTTTCTTCACTGAGAAACTCATTGACTCCCCAAACGACGACGATCCTGACTTCGACCCAGACTACGTGGTGCCCAAGGCGCGCAAGCGCTTTGATGACGGTGTTCGCACCACACCTGCGTATATTGAGCTCGGCCTTCGCAAAGGCGACAAGTTCGTGGACGATTATATCTCGAACGTCATGCCAAGCGTAAAAGCCACTTCTCGTAGCCTGAACTTGGTTTGGCTGGACGAGCTCAAGGACTACTTGAGTGCTAACAAATATATCGTTAGTCCTTCTGATAAGAATCTCGGCGTATGCATCTTGCAGGCCGACTGGGCGACTGATCAGACCCGTACTCTCTGGAACGACCCCTCCAACTACCGTAAGCTCGGATCACTGTTGGAGGCGGATGAGATTATGGAAGAGAAACACGAACGGATCTTCCGCGCTGCCAGACTTGCTAGGCGGCTTGGGAAGCGTCAGTTGGCGGAATTCCTTGTATCAAAGATCCATGGGAAGGATGCGAAGACAGCGGGCTATACGCTCGGCCAGTTCTATGGCGTACCTAAGGTACACAAGCGACCGGTCAAAATGCGGCCTATCGTCCCGTGTCATTCTGTCTCGCAAGCCCCCTCCGCTACGTATGTTTCTAAAATGCTCAAGCCACTCGTGTCGCGTCAGTCACACGTAATTCACGGTTCTAAACATCTCGTGAGGCAGCTTGAGTCGTTGCAGCTTGATAAGCACAGGAAAGCGTGGATTGTTTCAGGCGATATCGTCGCCTTCTATCCGAATATCCCCCTAGAGAACTGTATCCGTGTAGTCACACAAATGTGGCGGAGCAGCCCCGAGGCGGAGAAGCTCTCCCCAGAAGAACGTCAGCTCTTCCTGATGTCCTTCATGACTGCTAACAAGCGGCTCGTTATACAATTCGGCGACGAGTATGCAGAGCAGATCCGGGGCCTGGCTATGGGTATTGCCTGTAGTCCGGACCTGGCTAACCTCTACGGTTCTCATTACGAGAACCCTATACTCGCCAGACCCGACATGAAATCGAAGTTTGCCTTCTTCGGTCGGTATCTGGACGACGTACTCGGCATAGTCTACGCTTCGTCAGCAGAGGAGGCTATGTCGTACGCGAACGAGATTCGCTACGACGGCGTCGAAATCGAGTGGTCAGTGTCGGAGTACCACACTCCGTTCCTGGATCTTTTCCTCTATCTCGATCCAGTCGAGAAGAGGTTACATTGGAAACCATATTCTAAACCACTGAACCACCGTGAACGCATACCATGGGCATCTCACCACCCAAAAGATGTTAAGAAAGGCACCTTTATCGGCGAGATGTCTCGTCTGGCCACGCTTTGTAGTAAACTGGAACACTACAGAGACGCCATATCCGACCTGAGTAATCTGTACTTGGCACGTGGATACCCAGACGATGCGGTGAGGAGTTGGGTTAAAGCTCACTTTTCACAAAGATGGGAACGAAGGCTTGGTGAGCCAATCGTACGGGATGAAGTCTTTGTGCTTAAATCCCACTTCAATCCCGCTTGGTCTGCGTTCAACGTCCACGGCTTGTCTGAAGTCGTCGTTGAATCCTGGTTGTCCAGCCTGAGTAAGCTCGACGGAGCTAATCAATCTCAGGACCGTACGTGGCACGCCGCGGAGAGCACTGATGGGTCCGAGCTGAAGATCTTTCGGCAGACGACTCTCGGTCAGTTCCAAGGCGAGCAGAGCAGTCTATATCCCGGTGAGAGTCGCCCTGAAGGGGTGGCCGGCCGAGTGGGCGTAGCCAATGTTGCGAAACCCCGTGTGACCTACGATCCCAGGGATGTCATGGACGTTGACGAGCTTGTAGCTCTCAGCGAACCCAGCTTCTCGGCACACGACCTCAGTGTTGTGTGGACTGACAACGCGTTACGAGTACCTAAATCCCTACGAATACGATACGCAATGGCCGAGCCTCGGTTAGATGCGGATCCGCAGGTAAATCCTGCCCTCCATGTACCTTTGGGAGTGGAGGACCAGGTCGGTGACCTCGGACCCGCCTCAGATGCGGAGTCGGTTGCTAGCGGAGATGACGGCACAACGAATAGTAAGCCCTATCGTATTTGTACGGCGAAGAAGGACTCGGGAATCGTCCAGGAGGATCTGGATATACGGTCCGTTGGATTCCACGACCGCGCCTGGCTTGTCTCCCAAAAGAAAATTCGCAATCTCGGGGATATAGTCAATAGCTGGAAAAAGGACATCATTCAAGCAGCATTGAACAGTGACTCTGCTCAACACATGCACGTGGACGAATGGCAGTAATGCGATTCGATAACTGCTGGCCGTAATGGTCAGAGGATATTTACTTAGCGGCATACACTTTGGTTCAAACCCAAAACCCCTAACCTAAGCCCTAAGCCTAAATATTCATTAGCGTCTCCCTCACAGGCCTAAACCCCCTGGAGCGGAGTTGTACCCGTTGAACGGTACAGCCAGCAGTTATAGAGTATTTTGTTGTACAGCGTCATTATTCAATGGATGCAGTGAGCGCCCGCCTTCGTGGCGTGGGTGCTTCGGTGATCGCCGTGATGGCCGCGCACGTGTTCCACGTGTCCGTCTCGTGGCTGCTAATAGCGTTTGTGATCATGTGATCTTCGACCCAGGGATGCGGTTAACTCTGGATTCGATGCGCGTGTTAATAACCGGCCCGAATCCGGGTCGGCTCCGAACTGACTCCGCTAGGTTCGGGAGACTTTCGCCGGGGTAGCCGCGTGCCGGACTTCGTCCGGGCACTTTGTGGCGTTGATCCGATCAGATCGAGATCTCGAGACTTCGAAAGGTGACTTTTCGGTAGTCCGCTGCTCGTTGGGGTGTTGTTGGCCCCTTCCGCATGATCTGTACATACAAAACCTTCGTACTTTTGCCGAGAAAGAGTCCCTTAAGGGGATCCGTTGCTCCCGACCTCGGGGAGACTTTTCTCCGCACCAATCGCATTACAGCCGACGAGCGACATTTCGCCTCTCGTCGGCCCGCCAGTCCCTTCGGGCCTGGCGGTTGCAAGGGGTATATATCCCAGTAGGAAACCGCTGATGAGTCTTCACGACGAAAGCTCAGCGCGACACAACAGTGTCGGCTGCCTTCGGTTTTCCTGTGAAGCATTCCGCGCTCGCCGCTCGCTACGCTCGCGTCTCGCGCCCCCCAAACCCTAACCGCATCCTTGCAGAACTCGAGACGACGGAACATCTCGTTGACGAAGGTGAGGCTCGGCAGAGGCATCGGTCCATAATGCGGATGGACATGCTGGCCTGCAAGCACGAAAAGCATTGCTTTCGCTTCAGCCTGCTGCCACAGCTTCTTCGAGTTAGCCGTCGCGGTGTCGTCAGCCTCGACCTCTTCGCATTTCGCCCGCAGCCCCTTGCGCAGCGCGTGCACGTAGTTGTCGATGGTATCAAGCAGCAGATCCTGGTCGTCGCTGTTCGCAAGGGGCCTGTTCGTTAGCAGCATAGCGGCGGTAGAGACCTCGAGGCTTTTCTTGTTGGTCTTGAACGCCTCGCAATACGCCGCGTCCGCGATAGCCATGATGTCGGGCAAGATCTCGTACGACGGTCGCTCTTTCGCGTTGCCCAGCAGTTTCTTGTACACCTTGGTCATATTCGTGTTCGCCTCGTCGATAGTGGCTTGTGTACCTGATGCGCGCTGCTGCGCCCAGTACTCCATGCTCCTGTCGAGTTCGTCCGCTGTCGGGCAATCCTTGATAATACGCCCCATTCCGTCGAAATGTACCCAGAGCGTTTCGACGACATTCGAGGCGATCTGGTGTCCAACACATAGTCAGTAAAGCAATCACCTCCTTCGCCTGCTGCACTCACCGCGCCGTACACGTTGAGCAAATGCGAAACCAAGTACGAAACCTTCCAGATCGGATGCTCCACGAGCGGGTTTTTGGCCTCGATGAGATGCATAAGGAGCTGCAGAGAGTGAGGGACACGAAGCAAAGCAGCCACCGGAGCTGACTTCCGCGGCGTCTCCTTCTGCTTCTTCGCCATCGCAGCCGTCGCAGTCGCAACGTCGACACCTTTCGATGTCGACGCCGCTTTCCCTGCGCCCTTCGCCTTCGCCGCCTTGCCGCCCTTCGTCGTCTTCGCCGCGGATTTGCTCGACTGTGCCGAGGTCGCCACCTCCGCGGCCGTCTCATCAGCGACATCGACGCCCTTCGCGCCCTCGATGGCCTCGTCCGCGTTTGCAGCGGTCATCGTCCCCAAGCTTGCTTCCAGCTTGCTCTCGGCGAGCGCGGTCAACCCGTCAGCCGTGGCCTTCTTCTCGCCGTAAACGAGGCCGTCGCGCTCGATCGCAAGCAGCCCGACGATCATCTCGAGAAACTCCTCAGGTGTCTCGCCGCGCAACGTCTCGTTGAAGTTTCGCGCCATCTCGTACAACTCGTCCTGGGTCATCTTGTCTGCAATGTAATGAGTACTTCAATATATCGGTGTAGAAGTCCCGAGTAATGCCTTACCGCGGTCGTAGATCGCAACCAACCACCAACCGCTTGCTTTCTGGATGTCCTGCCACTTCTTCGTCTCCTGCTTCGCGGCCTCGAGAACCGCGACGGTGGCGTGGTACTCTTGAGCTTCTGGTATGTTCTCATGGTTCAAATTCCCCTTCTTCTCTTCTTCGTCGATCTTGTTCTTCAGGTGTTTCAATGTGTCTTGCAACCCGTGAATTCGTACCGCCCCTTGTATAACCCGATTGTCGACGATCTTCATGTACTGCCGCAGGGCTGCTAGACGATGCTGCCCACCGGAGACCGCGATGTACTTGACATTGTCCTTCAGCAGAGAATCTAGCGTCGGCCAGACGTCTTCGCTCGCCGTGAAAATGTCGAGGTTCTGCAGTGCCGCGTAGCTGGAACACTTGGCCAGACGCTCTGCCGCGTCCGGCTTCAGATCAGTTCCAACCTTTAGCGGCACCTTGAACATCGTGGTGCGGTCAACCCGCCGGATGCCCTCGTCCTCGTACCGACGGACGAGGTTCGTCAGCGCCTGGTTATGGACTATTCGTTTGACCCAGCGGCCAAACTCAGGACGGACCGCGTCGTCCGCGAGCCAGTTGACACGGGCGAAGCCCATGAACGCGTCCGTGATGTTCACGCGAATTCGTGTGATGACGTGCGGGTCGAACGCGGTCTTGCTTGGCGGCAGGGTCGAAAGCTCGTCCAAAACGCTACGGAGCTCTCGCGCCTGGTAGCGATGCGATTTAGCAAGACAAGGTACGCGATTAGAGACTTAACACGTACGTAGCGCGTGGTTGCGTCCTCATTCTCGTCAACCCATTGCTCCTCCTCTTGGCTGTCCTTGTCGACAGCCTTCCCCTTCCCTTTACGAGGAGGATCGCCTTCGACGATGCCTCCATCGGTGTCGCCTTCGTCGGCTGATACATCTTCGTCAATTACTTCGACCTCATCGTCCGCGTCGTTCATGCGCTGAGGCTTCTTTGTGGAGCTCTCAACCGGTTTGTCGTTATCCCCTGCCTCCTGAGCCTTCTTGCGAGGTGCTCGGGTTGTTTTCTTCGGCTCCTTGCCGCTCTGGCTTTTGATATTTGCCATTGCTCGCTTCAGGGCGGCAGTTGACATAGACAGAGCTTTCGGCATGTTTCCTGTAGATATTCTGTGAGAATAATACATGCAAAACATCTAGCACCAAACGTACCAGAGTTGTTGAAGTGATTCGAATAGATTCTGAGGCGGTGACGACAATGACGGTGGTGGAGGGACCGAGGACGAGAGGGCGATGGAGGATTGGGCACGATAGCATCGATTGATGTGGTATCCCAAACGGGTAGTTAACTAATTCACGGTAAATATTTAATTATGGATATCTCCTGATTTGTAGTTATCGTGTGGGTGATGATGAGGATATGTATTGATCAACGCTATACTTGCGCCGCGAATGTCTCGATACACTCGCGGCTGGACACCACTCAAGTATGGTTGCGCCGCGAATGCGTCGACACACTCGCGGCGGGACACCAGTCAAGTACGGTTGCGCCGCGATTGTGTCGACACACTCGCGGCGGGACACCAGTCAAATAAGGTCGCGCCGCGAATGTCTCGATACACTCGCGGCTGGACCTCACTCAAGTACCCTCCCGCCGCGAATGTCTCGATACACTCGCGGCTGGACTTCACTCAAGTACGGCTGCGCCGCGAGTGTCTCGACACACTCGCGGCTGGACCTCACTCAAGTACCCTCCCGCCGCGAATGTCTCGATACACTCGCGGCTGGACTTCACTCAAGTACGGCTGCGCCGCGAGTGTCTCGACACACTCGCGGCGGGACACCACTCAAGGACGGTTGCGCCGCGAGTGTCTCGACACACTCGCGGCTGGACTTCACTCAAGTACGGCTGCGCCGCGAGTGTCTCGACACACTCGCGGCTGGACATCACTCAAGTACCGTCCCGCCGCGAGTGTGTCGACACACTCGCAGCGGGACACCAGTCAAATATGGTCGCGCCGCGAATGTCTCGATACACTCGCGGCTGGACACCAGTCAAGTACGGTTGCGTCGTGAGTATCTCGACACACTCGCGGCTGGCCCACACCCCACGTGGATGGTGAAATACCAGCAAGGTTAGAGCAATTTGACCTTATCTCAAAGGCCACCATAAGTCACACAAATCATTTCCATTACTCGAGATAGACTGGATACATTTACAAGAGATTTGTACAGCAGATAACGGATATAGCAATGGGCTATTCATAGAAGTAGATGCACATTTCGATCTGAGAGAGCTCCTGGTGGATTGAGTCCTCAAACGGGAGCGCGTAGTCACCGGACCACTCATACTTGAACTCGCCGTTGAAGTTCAAAAGCATCCGCAGACCATGACTCCACACGAGGTGACGCATGGCAATTTCCCATGCAGTCTCTCCGTATTTCTGGATACACTCCGGCTGGGTTCAACAGTGAGCTCGCTGTCGCACTATGCATCATGATCGTCCATCAACTCACCGCGAAATCGCGGAGGGCGGTCCATGCCGGGTCGCCGGAAGTCATTCCGTTGATATCCAGGTTCATCCTCAGGATCTGGCCAGCAATCGACCGCGCGCTGGTGAGTATGCGCACGAACCTGGCCCTCTTGACGTCCCGGGCATCATCGTGCTGCCGCGCGTACTCTGCGAAATCTCCCTCGAAGTTGTCCCGATCTCGTTCGTGGTACTTCTCCCCAGACAAACCATCGAAGTCCCAATATCGCTCAACCGCGTATTCTACCTCGCGGAGCATCCTCCCACATCGATCCTGCCAAACTCTTCATCAGTACCCTCTTCACTTCAGCGAAAACCTTACTTACATGAGATGAGGCACGCTCGCCATCGTCGACCTCTTCGGTCAGGGCACGAGATGGAGCGTTTGTGGACATTATGATGAGGGGGTGGTGGTGGTGGTGGTCTTTCAAGTCACTCAGCATTTCCCTTGCACGAGATCGCTACTGATAAGAAGTTGGTCACATGTTGTATGCACCTGTTTGCAGATAGATTGACCAGCTGATGGCTGTGGAATGGACATTCCCGTCTTTGCATTTGTTTTTATAGTATGTTTGTGGCAGACGTATGCAATTTCTGACATCCCAGATAGTACGATCTATACTATGTGACCGACACAAACATCTGTAAAATTGATCGTGGCACAAATCTCTTCTTTAACCCATGTCTGAACCCTCTGGACGTCTGTCTGTTGTCATGTGCGTTCTGGGCCAGCCAACGCCGCGAGTGTCTCGACACACTCGCGGCTGGACACCACTCAAGTACCCTCCCGCCGCGAGTGTCTCGACACACTCGCGGCTGGACATCACTCAAGTACCGTCCCGCCGCGAGTGTGTCGAGAACTCGCGGTGGACTACTCGAG
>MJGA01000116.1:0-25995 GCA_001910725.1 Phanerodontia chrysosporium | reverse complement strand
TAGTATGCTAGTGAATCTTCCCAGAGATCGCTCGCACTGCTATCTTGGCGTTGTGGGTTTCTTGAGTTTTCTTGAGCCTCGGACGTAGCAGCTCGAGACATGTCCGGCGACAGCGACCGCACGAATAATCGCAATCAACAAGGATTGCGGAGAGAGAGAGGTAAAGTAGGGGCCTTGGTAATGTTCAAGGCTGTGAGCGGTCGTGAGGTGTGAACATGGAAGAGAAGGGAGTGGGATACGGCGGGTCGATCACGGCTGGCTGCCATCAGTCGTCGGACGATGCACACGTTGCAACAGTCCCAACGACGGAAACAGACCAGAGTTACAGTGCCTAAGTATACACGATGCGAATAAATACTAGCTATAGGATAAATTACAACATCTCAATCAATCTGCACTGCCGCTGTCCTCCATCTTCACGTCCTCAGAGTTGTGGTTCCGTTGAGCTCTGTAGCTGGCTCAGCACAGCGGCCTTGGCATCCGGGGTAGCAGATACATTTGTCTCCGCCTCGGTCAACGCTCGGGTGCGTTTGCTGAAGCGGCCATGTCTTTCCAAATCCACTCTTCCAATATTCGCTCGACTCGCTGTCGCTCGAGCCCATTCAGAGTGCGGCGGACCTTCACAATGACGTCTCGCCGGCGATCCACGACGACCTCATCGCCTGTATTGTCCGCGACTTCTGGGACTTCGCCATGGAAGTCCACGACCCTGCCACTCAGCGTCCTCAGCTAAGGGCCTCTTCGTCTTGACTGTGACCTGGACCTTTTCGACGGATATGCAACGACAGCATCCCATTTCCTCGGTTTGAAGTGAAGGAACGGTGGGGGTGCTTCTTCAACGTCTTGCTCTTCCTCAGTCCTCTTCCTCTTCTTGACAGTGTTACCGTTCCCGTTGCTATTCGCCGTCCCATTGGCAAGTTTTCTTCTGCTTTTCGAATCATCGTCGCTGGTATAACCATTTGCCAATCTAACTCGCCAGCGCAGTTTCCCTTGCGAGGGCGGAGCGTCCTTAATGCGGTCGCCTGGTACCTCCTCTTTCGCTGCTCTCTTCGCCGAGTCGGGCCTCGCTCGATCGTCCGAGCCTCCGCAACCAAGAAGTCAGCCAGAGCCTCGATGGACTCCAGGACACGGGAAGGAAATTCTCTTTCGCTTTGAGGTCGCGTAGGTACTTCTCTGCAGCATACCAGCATAGTCTGATTATAACCATCAGATAAGGCTCGAAATCATTCAGTTCAGATAACTCACTTCACGAAGTACGGAAAACGAACTTCTTAGGAACGTGCGTAGCTATCTCAATCTCGCGAACCTTGAGCTCTGTACCATCTAGTCAGCAAAGTCGAGAAGGGAAAACAAAAAACCCACGGGTAGGTACGTTGTATGAGTGTAGGAAATTGCCACCGAATACCAAGGTATCAACCGGGGTATACTATCAGGTATTTCAATAGGTATGGTTACATACTCCACGGCTGTCGTACTCACCACCGCATGAATCCAGCCCGTGGGTATAATCATCGTATTCCCTTCTTGCAGCTCGACCTTGAATACCTCATCGCACATGTCTCCGAGCCATGAATGGTTTTGCACTTCGGTTACCCGACCAACGTTCATAAGCTGCCAAGTTTGCAGGAGTAGGGCGAATGAAGTAAAAGACCTTCAAAGCATGATCGTGACTATGGAGTGTAATAAGACAATTGAGTCTTACCTTTGAGCCGCGCACAATATGATAGTATACCGATGATCCTGCAAAATCTATGTGCCAGTCCTGTAATGTTATCTGTGAGAGGTTCTGGTGCGTCAACCCGTAACGTAGAACGCACCGTCCACGCATCCGCTACGCCCATCAAACAATAAAGCTGGACCTTCGGGTAGGAATGTCCACGCCCTTTCTTAGTGTTTGGCCAGAACTTCTCTACCCAGTCGATCTCTCTGACGAGGCGAGGAGGAAGAATCTTGTCCGCAAGTTTCCGTACCCGAGATTTCTAGCGAAATGACGTTGCGAATCTTGTCCCGTTTAGCTGGCTCGGTGTCGTAGTACTCTGACCACTTGCCCAACGTCATCCGGGGAGGTTGGATTGCGACGCGACATCTGCACAGTTCCAGATAAGCTTATAGAAGCACGGCTGGGTACGGCTTACCAATGACCTCTACTGGTGTGCTCGGCCCAATATCTCGGCGATATCTGAGACCGTAATATCTTCGGGCATCTTCATTCCGAGGCCGTCTGGCTTCTCGATGACGATGGGCTCGCGCATGGCAGATGGGTCACTTTCTAGCCACTCTACGGTGACCTCGCTCCTTGCATGCGCTTGAAGGGATCCGGCTTGATAGTCTTGCCCTTCATCATGCGCAGCCACCTATAGAGCTTAAGTTTATTTCAAGCCCTAATAGGCTGAGGACCGACCTATTGACGTCTTGCTCTACGCCGTTATTCTGGAGCCCAGCGTAATCTCTCTGAGCACGCTTCCGTGCAGACTTGCGTGTGGGAGGCTTAAGTGTGATGACACGCTTCGGGTCTGCGTCACGGCATGGCTGGCAGAACCTGCAGAGGTATAAGACTCGTTGTGGTCCTCCATACAAACTCAACATGGACGGAGCGTACCACTTTCCTATAGCTTCAAGATCGCCATCACCGGCACACCGCCAATGAAACCACTTCTTGCACGCGTCGCACCGGACCCAGCTTTCCTTATCCTCGTCATTCCAATCCTTCAGCGTTTCGCCTTCCTTGCAAGCGGGACACTTGTCCTCTTCCTTGCGTTCGGGTTCCGCCTCAGCCGGACCTTGTGAGTTTAGGGGGTGACGCTTCTGAGTGCTCCTCGTTTGCCTGATCTTCTTGAGGTCCTGCGACACCCCTCCCGGAACGACGACGTGACTTGGCCATAATCTCAGTGTTTTGGTGAATACGCTGCCCGAGACAAGGGAAGATGCTGAGGACAAGTTTCCAGGCGCCGGGATTGATGCATGATGGGATGCAGTGTCTTGCCTCTGATGTCAGTCCATCTCAGATCTAATCTCAACGCGGCTCCCATAAGACCTCGTTTATTACAGAACACATTCCTTAACAGCAGCAGTACATGACACAGCGGACGAAAGCAAGCAGAACGCAGTACATCAGTCGTGGGGTATAGTTTCGTCGATGCGGATGGTTCAGCTGGGCACTTCAGCAGCCGTAGTAGCCTCCTCAACGGCCGGGTCGTTCGACATGTGGGGAGGTACACCTCGTCCTCTGCCCCGCCCACGGCCACCCCCACCGCGAACGGCGCCGCGGATGCCTATGCTTGCACCCTCAGTGGTGGTGCATAGGCGGGTGCGACAGGCACGTCAGGCGTGCGCTTGACGCCAGGTTTGCCCGAGTCCCATTCACGGCTTTGAATCTGTAGCACAAGATGTCAGCATACACACCGCGCGAGAGGACGAACGCATACGTACTTTGTCTAGCTTACGACGAGCATTCTGTTCCCGGGCCTTGTCGATGGTCTCCTGTACCTTCCTGTTCTTGGCCGCCTTCGCACGCTCCGCTTCCTGCGTCTTCCTGAATTCGAGCTCGTCTTGCTCGACATCCTGACAAACCAGTGAACTCAAGCGCAAGAAAGAAGGATATAGGGCGACATACCGCACGGCGTTGCTTTATCCTCTCATTCTGTTCTCTTATGCGTGCCATGCGCTCTGCGAGCTCCTCTTCGCTGAGTTTTTTCCTACAGTGCCCAAAGGTATGTCAACGGCGCCCCTCGTTGCATACTCACACCGTGGACACACTCGCTGAGGACCACCCGTCTTGACGCGTTCAGGGTTTACGTAGGGCTTCTTGCGTGGTTCACGAGGTCTCTTCTCTTCATTTGCACCCGGAGCTGTGCCAGGAAGCGGCTGCTCTGCGGCAGGAGAAGTGGCGTCTGCGGGAGAGGACGCGCTTGGGCGGCGTCGGCAGCTGCAGGAGCTTCGCCGGCGTTGTCGTCGCTAATCTTGAGAGTATTCAGGTCGAGACCTAGAGAGTCGTTCGCTGGTTGTGGTTCCGACATGGTTGTGGTGAAACGAGGAGAGGCGCGGTGGTCGAGATTGCGGCGAGAGCGTCGAGCGAGTCCACTGCGGGCGCCAAGATGCGGAAGATGAAGTCAGGCCTACGCCGCCCTCGTATATAAAGTCCTCCGGCATCGATTGACCCTAGCTTTGCTCTATCCCCCATCTTCGCCCCTCACCCCCGACGACGACGACAAGATGTCCCTCTCTAACAAGCTCTCCATCACCGACCTCGAGCTCAAGGACAAGCGCGTCCTCATCCGCGTCGACTTCAATGTCCCCATGCAGGATGGCAAGATCACTAACCCCGCTGTACGTGCATTTTTTCTCGCGACTGGATCATTGATACCAATATTCTTTGTAGCGTATCGTTGCGGCCCTCCCCACCATCAAGTATGCCCTCGAGAACGGTAATATAACTCGCGTCAAACTTCGTAATTGGATCTTGACTCGGGAGACGCGTTACAGGCGCGAAGTCGGTGATTCTCATGTCCCACCTTGGCCGCCCCGACGGTAAGGTCGTCGAGAAGTACTCCCTTGCTCCCGTCGCAAAGGAGCTCGAGGGTCTCCTGGGCAAGCCGGTGACCTTTACCAAGGATTGCGTCGGCCAGAGGTAGAGGCGACCGTAAACGGTGCCGCGCCCGGATCCGTCATCCTGCTCGAGAACCTGCGCTTCCACATTGAAGAGGAGGGATCCGTCAAGGACAAAGCCGGAAATAAGACCAAGGCCGACCCCGCCAAGGTCGAGGAGTTCCGCGCCGGCCTCACCAAGCTCGGTGACGTATACGTCAACGATGCATTCGGTACCGCGCACCGCGCGCATTCGTCCATGGTCGGCGTCAAGCTCCCCCAGCGCGCTGCTGGTTTCCTCATGAAGAAGGAGCTTGAGTACTTTGCCAAGGCTCTGGAGCATCCCGAGCGCCCCTTCCTCGCTATTCTCGGTGGTGCCAAGGTCTCCGACAAGATTCAGCTCATTGAGAACATGCTCGACAAGGTATGTAAACAACGAGCTGTAATAGCTTCCAGCTTACCATTTGTCCGCAGGTCAACTCCCTCATTATCTGCGGCGGCATGGCCTTCACCTTCAAGAAGGTTCTGGAGAACGTCGCCATCGGAACCTCGCTCTTCGATGAGGCTGGCTCACAGAAGGTCGGTGCCCTCGTTGAGAAAGCCAAGGCCCGCAACATCAAGCTCGTCTTCCCCGTCGACTTCATTACTGCTGACAAGTTCGATAAGGACGCTAACGTACGCCACACAACCTCCGCTTTGCTTGATGATCCGCGCTAACAGTATCTAGACCGGTGTTGCCACTGATGCCGAGGGCATCCCTGACAACTGGATGGGTCTCGACGCCGGCCCCAAGTCGCGTGCTCTTTTCCGCGAGACTGTGCTTGAAGCGAAGACCATCCTCTGGAACGGACCTCCGGGCGTCTTCGAGTTCCCGAAGTTCGCTGAGGGCTCCAAGTCGCTCCTGGACGCAACCATTGAGGCCGCTGCCAAGGGTGCAACTGTCATCGTCGGCGGTGGTGATACTGCCACCGTTGTCGCGCAGCACAAGGCTGAGGACAAGCTCAGCCACGTCTCTACCGGTGGCGGTGCTTCCCTGGAGCTCCTCGAGGGCAAGGTACGTTCACAGTCGGTCAAAGCTAAGAAATAAACTGAAGTCTTGTCGCAGACGCTCCCGGGTGTTGCCGAGCTCAGCGAGAAGCAGTGACTAGAAAAAGTAAGACTGTGATAATGAAGGAAGGAAAATAATGCGCTACTGTACAAATATTATCAAAGCGTTGTACTGGTAACTTTGCTAGAGATATAGAGGTATAGTCGGGTATGACTATCTGCTGGTCGGCCGCAGTATACGAGCACTTCTTGAAATGTGCGTACTACACCGGAACGAGCTGCCTCGAAAAGTAACGCTACTATTTTCCTTCAATCTGCAGCCACATATTCCATCGTCGTCGCTCCTCATCGCTGCCTTCAAATACCCAGTTTACTTGCCGCACCTCCTGGAACCCCTCATCGAGCTTGGGCTCTTCGTAGCTTGCACGGAAGCTGGTGAACGCGTTGTATGGTAACAAATCGCGTTTCGGCTGTCATGGTGCACACAATGAGCACACGCACACACAAGAGCAGACGTGAGACAACGAGCGTCTTACAACTATGGACGCGACGCTATCAGGCAGGTTGAAAGCTCGGTAAAGGTTGTTATGCCATGCAAGCTCGAAAGTGCCGTTGAAGAGGAAACATCTGGCCAAGCCGCGTCTGGTGAGTATAGCAAAATGGGTATCGGGCAGAATGAAATGACCGTATTGGAACGTTGTGCTTCTTGGCTAGATCAACATAATGCTTCCTTGTTGCTGCATCCCTGTTTGTGTTATCTTGCGACGCGATTATGTCCCAATGCTAACAGGGGAAGAACACAGGTCTCACCGACGACACAGCTTTGCCCATCCTTGATTGTCTCTTCAACAACCTTGATACACTTGTCGCGGGTGCGCAAGATATCTTGATTCACGTGGACGTACCCGGCGGATGAGAAGTGCGCGCGATAGAACGAAGTCTTGCCCAGCGCTGGAAACCCAACGAATAGAACGATTTCAGGTCCCGTTCTCGGCGACGGGACGACGGGCGTCGAGGTAGGAGTGACTCGTGGTACTGGAAAAGAATGTCGGCGTGAGCCTATAGTAAGATGATATCTGACGCACAGTCTGTAGGCAGCGAGGAAGGGTGGAAGCCCTGGAGGGTGTAAGGAGCAGGCGCAAGCTTCAGAAAATATTCCTGTCGCAGGTCTGTCAGCTAGATAAATGCGCATATATTCCCGTAGATGTGCTCGCCTCCGGTGTGAAGAACGGGATATCGATGTTCTGTGCCCACTTCCTATCCGTGCCTGCGAAGTCGCCCTTGCGCCCGGCAGCATCACCAACGAAAAAGGATACCGATTTGTCTGCGGTAGGCGTATATCACATCCGTTAGAAGAGTGTTCTAAGGGGTAAAGCTGTAGAATACACCTATGGTCACGCCCTCACTTGCAAATATACGCTCGAGCTCATACCACATCCCCGGCATAGGTTTACGATACCCGTCTTTTGCAGTTGCAGCAAACAAATGGAAAGGCACTTCCGACAGCTGCGTTGTACATGAGTAGATGAGAACCGGAGCAGAAATTGACATACGGCGGCACCGATCAGCGGCACTTTTTCCTTCCACTCCTGGATTTGTTTTGCACCTCGAAGAGCTTGGTTCGTCACGATCACAATAGAGTACCTGCAACGCGTCATGTACGTGTAAGACTATCCATGACCTCTGCTCACCCTTCGCCATGCGCCTGTTGCAGCTTCTTGGGCACCACGGCCCGCCACCACTGGAAACTTGGTGGCGCGTCCTTCGCTTTCTTCTTGCCGATAGATGACTCGATGAGGCAACCATCGAGGTCAAAGGCAGCAACTTTGGGAGACGCCTTCGGAGATAAGTTAGTCCCGTGTAGACACGTTTTGGCTGGTCCAAGTGGTGGCTCTATCCAGCGAAAGGTCCGTGCTTGAGCAGACTCAGTCGCCTTCCCCTTGGTGAATATGGATGCAACTGTCGCGAACCCATTAACATCAGCAGCGACAGACACTGTGCATAGTGTGCATACGTTTGGGCTCTTTCCGAGACGCATCCTGCTCTACCGCGTCTAGGTGTTCTGCCGTCCGTTTCCTTGGATTTGGGGGAGCTTTGGAAACGGGGGAAGTCAAGGAAACCGACGAGGTTGAAAGCATCGACCTAACCTTTTCCCTGAGCAGATGCTGAGGCCATGGTTGCAGCAAAGCGGCAGAGGAAGCCTGCAGATTGGAGTGATCTGAAGACGAGCAGTTTGGATGTTCGACAGTTTCCGTTCGTGGCCAAGGAGCATACGGGCGCCACAAAGCTGATGGCGAGAGGTGGTTCTGCGCGTTTACTCCATTTGATTGCCGGACGACCGGTGACTTATGTGCTGATCTCTCTGTTCTGCGCTGCAGATCAAGCATAGTGTGCATTGCGGCGTACCTGGCCGCGGGCATCCAGAATACAGAGGATCCTGGAAGACTCCCGCGTTCTCCAGCTACCGCTTGCGCTTCCTCGGTGACCAGCGGCCGTGGAGCGAGGATCATCGCCCTAGCAACGCATCCATGCAGCGCATCCTCGATTAACTTGGGGTGACCCTCCGAGGGTCCGAGCCCATCATCAAGGGTTCATGATGTCTTTTCTCGTTCTATTTCAGGCAGCCTTGCAGAGCAGGTTCGACTTTCTTTTCTTACTCCCTCTTTGTCAACCTTGACCTGCGCTTTGTGCCCATCCCCGGTCATGCCATCGCACGCCCGACAACATTCACTTACCTCGCCATTCCTTGAAAGCACACCTACCACTCCATGGCGCACCAAGGCTGCCGAGCTTCATCGACGCACGACACTAGTCAAGCGTGTCGCATACTTGGCAATTGTTACTGCTTTCGCCGTGCCGATATGGATGCTCGGCTCACAGCGTGCAGAAAGCGTGACCCAGGTCAACGAACCTCTGAGGGAGCAGATCTCTCCACCACCGGGGGCGCATGTACATCAAAGGCCAGCAGCAGGACCCTGGCACCATGCTCCCAAACCGCAGACTACGGAGGAGGCACCCGCCTCGATATCTCCGCTGGTACCTGTCCGGTTCCCCGTAGTGCACGATGATTCAGGGCTGGTACCAGACGTCGGCACAATGCAGAACGTCCCAGTGGATCCAGTCACATTCTCACTTCTCATGTGGTCGGAAGCCTCCGCGAGCGAAGGCGTAATTCTGCTGAAGGTCATATTCTTGCCTTTGTCCGCCGGCACTGTTCTAATGAATTATGATCATGTCCAGTCTATCCTCATGTACGCATCAGGTCCTACGCATATTCACATCATTTGCGACGAAGCTGCGCAGACGTATCTCGAAAAACGTCTGAGCTTAGTCATGAGACCAAGGCATAACGTCTTGGTTCGCTTCTACAGGCCGTCCTGGCAGGACATGGTCGACCGTGTCGAACGTGAAGGCTCTGTCTCCACCATTCATTCTGCCGGCATCGGTAGGTGTCACAACTAAGCTCACAAATGCTGTACTGATAACCACCTAGTCGGGCTCATGAAGCTTTTCATCCACGAAATCCTCCCGCCAACGGTGAAGAGGAGCATTTTCATCGATACCGACGCGTTCTTCATCAGTGATCCGGCTCTGCTCTGGGAGCAGTTCCATAGCTGGAAGCCTGACACTGCCATCAGCATGCCTAGTCACCCCGACATGCACTCAGAGACATGGCACGATGCAAACAAGATCTGCTCATGCGTCATGCTCCTCGACCTCGAGAAGCTGCGCACGCTGCGGCTCATGGACTCGTCGACGTTCCACGACGCGCCTGACGGGCCCCGCGCCCTCGGCCCGCCTGCGTTTGAGGCGCTCTTTGGCCCCCCGGACCCCAAGACTGGCAAGTACCGCGACGTATGGCTTGGCGACCAGAGCTACTGGTGGGCGATTATCAAGGCGCGCCCCGATCTCTTCGAGCACCTCAGCTACGACTGGGAGATCTCGAGCTGCCTCGTCGACATGTATATCACCGGCCTCGGCGACGATGACATGCCTGTGGACGAGCAGGCACGCGTGCAGAAGGATCGTATCAAGGACACCCCGCATGCTGGGCAGGCGGTGACGCCTCGGCTGTTGCACTTGTAAGTTTATTCCGGAGTTCCCCATACTGCCCTGAGTGCTCACGCGAATGCAGCAATTGTTTGCCTGCAGATAATTACTATGAATGGGACGGCTGGAATGACCCAGAAGAAGGCCTGAACAAACGTTGGGGTGCCGCCCTACGCTACCATACGGGCTACAAGTGGACATGGCTCAATCAATCTCCAGCAGGAGAGACTGCCCTTACCATAGAGACCGTCAACAATGTTCAGTTTGCTGACTTAGGGCATGCTGCAACACGAAACTGAGTTGCTACACTAGATTCCACTGTGTAGTTGTCGCATATTCCAGTTATTATATTGCACATTTGAATTGACTTCCTTGGATAGTATCGGACGAGAGTATTCTTCAATGATCTCCGAAATATTCGCGTTTGGCCACAGGGGACACGGGCTGCGGCTGAGTTCCCGGCTTCGGACGGTGGGTGTCCACCGCAGCTATCGGGAGCGTATATCTACACACGGAATAAGCAGTTGCACACAGGGACCCTGAACGCACATACCTTTCCTCGTCACAGCCGTATGCTTTGGGTGTCAATTTAATGACTGTATGCAGTGGGATCTTGATATACGGCAAATCTGCGTGCGGCAGATTGTGGAAGTACGCATACCTGGTGTGTGGTAAGTAGGCAAGTTCACGAGGTAAAGAGGTATAACCCACAAGCATCGCAAGATCGCTTGGTGTCCAATGATCAATATATTCTCCTGACGTTCGAGCTCCATGATGACTGGCTCAAGGCGAACTACGACGTCTCTGTATGACTCGCCACCTGAGAGCGAATCAGTGATATTGTACAGTACATACTAAACCACTTCACCTCTGTAGCGGTAGTTAAATTTGTCTTCATCTCGGTTGGCGAAATCTTCAGGATATGCTTGCTAATCATTCCTTTAGCAAGTTCTCGGGCAAAACGACCAGGACCCACCTCTATCTCTTCGTAGGTCATACCGTCGCACACGCCGGCGTCCAGCTCGTCAAGCGACTTCCAGGTCAACTTGTTGTAAGGAAGATATTGTGCCGTTTGAATCGTCCGCTGCAGCGTTGATGTCCACACCTTACCCCCGAAGTTAGCTCTGTACCAGTACACCATGATCCTTCCTCACCGTGAGAGGTGCGTCGCCGATGTTATCGGTGATTAATGCGGGGAGCGCTCTAGCGTACTTCAGCCCCCGCTCCGACAACGGTGAGTCTCCTCCGATTTTGCCTTCGACATTGAACTGACTTTCTCCATGCTGCAGAGGAATCATCGTCAGTTCAGCGTTGGACTCAACATAACAAACTAATTATCTTACCCGCGAGAAAAAGATACTTCGCGGTTTGAGGTGCAAGTTCATGAGGTAGAAGGCGATTCGACTCTGGAGGTATCCATGAATGTGACAAAGGGTAACCTGGTCTCCGACATTGCGAATACGCAAGTATGATAAGTGAGGCTCTGTAATCGTCTCGTACACAGCCTCATATTCCTTGATACGACGCAAGAAGTCCCGCCGCGCATCCTCGGGCGACATATCCTTGTAGTCTGGGTCGCCCGAGCTCACTTTCAGCGCTACGTTGGCGGCGATAACTGCTGGATCGTCGCAAACGGACTCCAGGAAGATGACAACGATGCCTTTCTCTTTCGCTACGCGTTGTTCGATCTTAGCTCTAACAGAAGGGTGAGGAACGTTTCCTATATGAGGGGCACTGATCCCCACCTGCGACTGCGTGTACTGTTAGTTGCATCTGATTCACATGAGAATCACAGGCTAGGATGTCACATCATTCATCACGTACCGTGAATTCCGACATTACCGCCTTCCTTCAGCCACTGGATGAGCATCTCCAAGCTATCTTCAGCAAGTTGATCGCGCAGTCGTGTCGCCTCAGCATTATTATGGCTGAAATACTGTGCGGTGTGGTCCTCCTTCTGACCGCTTCTAGGCTGGGTGCTCAGAACGTCTCATCTGAGACCAGATTCAACACGTACTGCAGAGCCTTCTGACGTGCCCGAGAGCGACGGAGCTGCCCTACATTGAAAACCTGCAAAGCATGTCTGGATTACCATGAAGAATACCGGAGATATACCTAAGCAGCGTACTTTTACGTCGTATTCAAGCCACTGGTGAATTTGAGCATTCGATATGCTTATACTTAGACTACAAGCATACCTTGAGGTAACGTTGCAGCTTATTGCTCAGATACGATTTCCCTCGAGCAGGCAGGCCGACCTATCGACCGAAGCGGCGCAGTGAGTGTCCGACCAATGGTCGGAACCAAATGGCGCACCATAGCAAGAACAATCTTTGCTTCGGAGTAGTCGGGCTTTGCAACTAAGACTGGAGTCTGGGTACTTTGGCACGAATGCAGGTGCTAAATCTGACCTTTGTTACCGATGCCTACTACGGAGCGAGGCGTCGCTGCTTGTGACGGATTCCTGCTCATCGCAGTCGTCGACTGGTCGAACTGCTTCAGCCTACCAATAGCGAGTTAACATTGACCACGACAAGATGAGAGACCTGCTAACATGGGCCCACCAGCCCCGAAAACTGCAGGGGGCTGTAAATGGTCCCCTTCGGCATGGATTTGCATATCCTCCAACGCATGCTCAACGTGAACCAAGTCCTGGTTCGTCAACGTCGGCGACGTTGACTTGGCCGTGGGTGTATCTGCAGCAGACATCGTGGAGGGCAGAGGTAAGGCAGGACGACGATGGGGGAAGCCAAGCCGGAAGCGGGCCCGGACGCGGGCAAAGCTTGATCCGCGGATCCAGAGCGACGGCGAACACGCTCACACAACTCTCGCCATATCCATGACCTCCACGGCGGGCACAGCCAGCATCGCATCCTCTGTCGACAATAACGTAGGCTTCCACTTTACGCATGACACCAGACTAGAATGGCGTCGCCCGGTTGGCTGTCACACCCTGCATCTCGACTACACGCTCCCGCCAGACGTGTTCGCAGACCCCTATGAGCTCGACCTACACTCTGACAGATTCGCATACACCATCGACACGCACCCAGATCTCGAACGTCCTCTGTCAGCCGTGGATTATCGCACCACATTGCTGCGTCTCAACGTCCATTTACCGTCGGACGTCGCAGGGACGGCCCACGTCGCGCTCCCTCTGCATGGTCGGTATGGTCGCCCATTAAACACAAAACGGGAAGAAGCATACGCAGTATCGTATGTCTCGCCGCCTCAGGCGTTGTGGCAGTGCGGAGAGGGACAGCGTATGTCCTTGTCATACTCCGGTTATCTCTCAGCTCACGATCTCTCGTAGATACATACACGATACCGATATCCACCACATCTCCGGACCAAGACGTTCCGTTCGTTATCCCTGTTGGATTGTCAGGTGACCTTGCATTTGTCCAGATGGGTACCGCCTTGTCCGTCCTCGCTGTGTTTTGCTACTTGGCTTCCGTCTTCAACAAGGTCCACAACCGCTTCATAATCCGTTTATATCAGAGCAAAGAGGAATGAACACTGTGAATACAATCCTAGAAAGCAACTGTCTACCATGCAGAGATAGATTATAAATGACATACAGGAGAAAGAGTCCAAAGAGACAGCAATGAAAGGGAGTCCGCGTTCTTCAAGTGATGACACACCGTCGCTGCTTCACCATCTTCCCCCACCGGCCCCGCATGCTCTCCTTCAGCGCGAGTGCAAACACCTCCTGTACACCTGTTCCCTGCTTCGCTGAACATTCGATATACTTGGCTCCAATCTCGCGTGCGACGGCAGCGCCCTGCTCTGGCGTTATTGGTGTCTGGCCCTGCGCACTGAGCATTCGCTTTGTCTGTTCGTCCCGTCGTAGATCGATCTTGGTTCCCACGAGGATCAATGGGGTTCCCTCGCAGAAATGCGCAACCTCTGGGTACCACTAGGGCCACGAATGAGATCTCGTGACGATGAATGTTGCGGATCCGGATACTAACCTTGTCTTGCACGTTTGCTAGGCTGACAGGGAAGTCGATGGAGAATACTATGAGAATGACATCGGATTCTGGGTAACTGAGGGGTCGTAGCCTGTCGTATTCCTCCTGGCCGGCCGTGTCCCACAGTGCGAGTTCGACGAGCTTGCCCTCGTAGTTGACTTGCGTCACATAGTTCTCGAACACTGTGGGGACATAAGCCTGAAAGTTGGCGTTGATATGGATGTGCTCGAGATCAAGGAGTGGTGCTGGTCGTACCTCGGGAAATCGGTTCTCCGCGTAGACGATGAGCAAACAAGTCTTGCCACAGCCGCCTTGTGGATCGCGGAGGTTTGTGAACTAGGCAAAGAGGTTAACCGAAAGATGCCCTGCGCACCGTCTCCGACGACAACCAGTTTCTTCTTCACATCGGGTCTTCGGGAGGATGAGGCTGGGTAGGTGGAAGTATCCATGGCAGCGCGCAGCGAGAAACGTCTGAGATGTTCGTGCATGATAGCTATGGTCAGTGACTTGGGAGAGCAGGAGAGCGTGCGGAGGCCACTGACTGGGATCTGGGGGCGAAAGACGCGTGCAGAACGTCTTTGGCGGACAAAGGCTAATGGAACAAGGCAGCCATACGCACTCGCCCTCCACGCGAGGAACCAACCACACACGTCACGTGAACTAATCGCCCTCTGATGCGCGGCTCTGATCGAGATTGCCTTTCGCGCAGCTGCCCCGGACGACCACCATGCGCCCGACACCCGTGCTCTGTCCAGACGACCTCCGTTCCTCGGGCTACATCTACGGGTGGAAGTCGCCCGTCGTCGTCGTATCCGGCGTTCTCGACGCAGACACCGTAAGCTATACCCTCATGCCGCCCCGCCGCACTGACGTCGAGCCTCGCACGGCTATACAGATCGAGCGTGCGCAGAACCATCTGCAGCGCCTTGTCGCACAATCCGGGGTGGATGCTCCGGACACCTTCTTCGGCGGCCACCCCGTCGTCTTGGGCCGTTGCACATTTGCAAAACCGCTGCCCGCGTTAAGCCTTTTCGACCCCGCATGCAAGTGCCCTATCGCGCGTGGTTCAGTTTGCTTCCTCACAATACAGCTCGATAGATGCCCTCCATCGACTCGTTCTCTACCACAGGCCCGACCTCCGTCGCATGCAGATGTTCACCCTACACGCCGAATTGCAGCTCTTCAGAGACCCAGTCTGCCGTGCGCCGCGGCATGTCCTCCATGATAAAACCCCTCCCGGTGCCTTGATTGATTTTGACCCAAGCCACCTACCTGTTTTGTCATCATCGATGCTGCGGCCCGAGACGGTAAATCAGGTAGGCAACAGTGTACGCCGAGATGCACCGTTTTCAGCTGACAACTGAAGCTCAACTACGGCCGGTTGCTCGCCGATGGTCCACTGCGCGCCCACAGCGCAAAACATGCACAGCTTCCTGCAATTCTCGCTCAGCGAGGGAGGGCCGCCCTATCGGGGTTTATATCGATATGGCGTCAATATTCGCTTCCTCGTATTGCCTTCAATGCTCTCCAAACCTCCGTAGTTTGTGAGCCGCACACTGCATTCATCATTTCGATTTAGTCTAATCAATATTTAGTCAGTCAAGTCTCCGGCCGTTTGCTGCAGACCTTCTCGCTGCCGAAGCACTACCCACAAGCGACGCCGCTGGTTACAACCGCGTTGATTTCAAATTATGTTATGTAGGTCCTGCGAAACCCTAATCACCTGTACATTAACATATGAGCCTCTCCCAGGTTTTACAACTGCATCTGGCTCATTCTGAATGATATCATCATCGGCTGGGCCTCAGGTTCCATCATATGCGAGCATGCAACCACAATTGCCAATTTTCTTGAGGGTCAAATAAGGGTATAGTACCCTACGCCACCCGTCCGATGCGCGGACTGATTGACATTCTTGCCAGACACTCCTCATCGATGATCTCCAATGGGCACTTGTGTGGTTGAACAACTGGCCCGCAGGACTCAAACTAAACAGCGAACTCAGTCAATTCTACTGTCATCTCCTTTTGGGTGCTGTCGTGGGATGGAACAGTATGTGTTTCCCATCGTTGCTTTCCCTCTCAGCTGAAAACCGGACAGGAGTGTTGCAGCAATTTCTCCTGCCATACCTTCCCCAGCTGGTCTATGTTGCCGGAGCGATTGGCAGCTGCGGCATTACCTTTACCATTTCGCTGTGTTCCGACGTACTCGCTCTGACGACCGCTCACGTACAACTCTGCTATCAAATCTCTTGTTTTGTCTACCAGCAGCAGTTAGGCGTCGCAAGCTCTCTCTGGAATCTCTTCCGTGGAAGGCGGTACAATGTCTTGCGCCACCGTGTCGATTCCTGGAGCTATGACCTCGACCAGCTGCTCTTCGGTACCATCCTCTTCACGCTGGCAGCTTTCATTTTTCCGACGACCTTGGCCTATTACGCTCTTTTTGCCGGAGTGGGTATCGCACATGTCACTTGGAAACTGGATATTCGTTTAAGCTACAGTTGAACAGTTGCAGCTAGTAACATCGTTGACCTCCGCTATACTCAACGTCGCTCTCGTATTGGTCGACCAGTTCCCTCTCTTCGCGCTACTCTTGAGATTCAAGGACCCACGAAGGCTGCCAGGTGAGCAAGCAATTACTCGTACATATGTCGTATTGAGCGTCGCCAGGCGGTATCGTCCTCAGACTAGGCGGTCACAGTTCGCCACCCCGCATAGAGGTACACCGACCTTCGCTTTACGTGCTTACCAGATAACCTGAGTCATTACAGAATCAGACGATCACTCTGTCGGCAATATTCGTCCATTACTGTGCGTACAACACTCGCCCGCAAATGCCACCAGCTAAGCCGTCACAGATGTATTCTTCTCGTCGTTCGCGAGGGCGCACCACCCAGCACGCCTTGTGAGCAACATACTTCGAGCCCGGCCAGTCGTAGGAGGGCGTCGCTATACGTAATCTTCACATTCTTGAATTGATGCTATAGTTACAAATGTCCACTATCGTACAGAGCATGTAGCTTGCAGAGGTGGGTTCTAGCATCCTCGAGCATGCGGGTATATGCTTGACATTGTGCAGTGCAATGTGGTGAATTTAGGATGAGTGGAGAGAAGATTGCTAGCCATAGGACCAATCACTGATTGGCCTTCTACTTCCGCTTGCTTGTACCCGATCTGTGGTGTCACTGTAAGCCTCGTTAGAAATACGAAGTTGACGGTCTTACTTCGCTGCAGAACCGCGTGGAGCTTTCGCGGACTCCTCCCGCATTGCCGCGGCGGCCCTGTGAATCTCCTCAACCTCTTGGGTATCAGGAAACCCTATATCCCAGTAGCCAGGTGGCGTCTTCGGTGCTGCCCAGCGGGCTCGGTGACGCGAAATTTGCTGCTTGTGGTCTTGGAGGTTGGCTTCATGTTGTAGCTCCTCGTCAGACGAGTCAACGTTACGGCCGACACGTCGCTGTGCAGGAGTAGAAGGCGGAGTGCGCCACAGAGGAGCTTGCAAGCGGGGAGGGAGGGGTCCGATGGCTTCGTAGTACTGCAGGATGTTCAGCAATCCGAGAACGCAAGGTAGCAAGGACACGTACGTCTCGACAACATTCACAATCCCCACCGTGCAGCTTTTTCCGCTCCTGTCTAGTCCTCACCACCTCATCGTATTTGAAACTCGGCTCTTCTGTTCTAACGCTTGGACCTGTCTCTGTAGGACCGTTCCTGTAGAGGTCGCAACTCAGTCTGGGATGGGAAACATAGCTGGAAACACACTCGTATCGTGAGTAACGCCCTCTCCGTTGCGCTGGCTTCTCATCCGGGACCAGTTGATCTGCGGATTCTCCTCTATTTCCGGGTTGTGCACCATCGACCTCAACTTTACGTCTCGGAGTAGGACTGGACACTACTTCGCTAGAGCCGGGTGTCACAATGAGCAGTGAATGCAGAATTCGTACTCTTACTACGCTCGTCGCTTGCCTAATGATACTGGGGTGACGCGAAGGCTTTCTGAGAGCTCTTGAGCAGGGACGAATTCTGGCACTGCATTCACACAAGGCCTGCCTGAAGAAAGACTCCTGCTCACCGACATCTCGCTCTGCAACATTGTCGGCGACATTCTCTGCGACATTCTCTTTATCGGCCTTTGACATCAAGGGCGACCGCGCAGACGAATCGTCCTCGACGACACCGACAAGTAGCCATTGCTTGAAACGTCGCCACTTGCGGCAATCGGCCGCATAACGTGCTACTACTTCTTCGTGCTTTGTTTGGAGCGTTCGGTAGCTCTCCACCAACTGCTGGACCTCTTGCTGGATTTCACTGGGCGACAAATTGGTGGGAATCGGCCTAGCAGGAGCTTGATGTAGGCTCTTAATACACCTAGCATACGAGATCCAACTTGTTTCCTTAGGTTTAAGAGCGATTGAGGACGCCACCTGAGAATCTCGTTCAAAGTCTGGTCCTTTCATGATCAGTATATTGATGATGACCACATACGCATACGACCATCAATGCGCACCTCGCGTAGTTGGGCATTTTCTGCTCGGATCTCGTCCATTGAGGACAGCGCAGGTGCTTGACTATAAGGAGAACGGAGCCTAAGGCCTGTGGTAGCGAAATGGAGTGAGCTCGAAAGCGCCGGGTCAGTAGTCTCGTTCCCAGACATTCTAGCGGCGCCCGGACTTCGCCCGTTCGGAGACTGCGTCGGACATCGAAGGAGATGTGTCGTCTCCCACTACTAAGGTAGGGCTCATGCAAAACCGGGGACTCCACGTGACCAGATAATGTCACGCTTTTGCGCGCCTCGCCCGAGTTTGGCAGGGAAGGCATTACCAAAGTGTGATGGTTTAGCATAGATTGACAAACTCCTCCTTGACAGCTGATGACAAAACTATGATCACGTGTGCGTCGAGAATAAACATTTCGGACCCTGAACCGGCACCTCGGCATACCCAGGAAGGTAGGCAGGTGCTATTGCGCGGCGCGGCGCGTGTACTGCGCGAACACGGTCACACCGCTACATCGTGCTAAGTGAGCAGTATACAGCGTTGGCAGCCACGCCCACCAGCTAATGTACATGTACATGCAGGAGCGGTATGTCTCGTCTCGAGCTGTAGTCATGCCTGAGGGTGTAGTATGTACCATGTCTGGGACAGTACTAGTTGTCACTGCGACGAGGGCACATAAACCGTTTACATTGATAGTAAGCTGTCAGTAGTACAAGGTTTCAGATTATAATGCCGGTCTTGCACATGTAGTCTTCACTGCTCTTACCACTTGAATTACTTCAGGTTGTCATTGCTAACACAGACATATGGGGCTCCCATGGTGCGAAGCACACGCAGGAGGACGCATGGGACTTTCATCGGCCAACGCGCAGGTCAGGACGCGGTGTCGTACCTGTCAGCACCCCTCAGCCCACTTCGGAGACCTCGAGCGCCAGGCCCCCGCCATCCACTGCCCGCTCTCCGCCATCATCAGAATGTGCTGAATCACATGGTATCGCGGATTGAGGCATATCAAACATAGTCATTGAAAGGTGCATCTGGGTCCAGAGACGTTATAGCATCTGCGAGGCATAGAGGGAGTGCGGCGAGAGCTGAAGGCGTTGACCTCTGCTGTAGCGCCTGCCTACCTTCCTGGGTATGCCGAGGTGCCGGTTCAAGGTCTGAATTGTTCATTCTCAACGCACGCGCGATCATAGTTTTGTCATCAGCTGGAATTAAAATCGTAAAAAGATTCAGTTTCCTGTGATCTGCAGTCAAGCATGTTGCGCACAAATTACCGGAAACACATCTCACATTTGTGTCCTTGTGCACAAGAGGTATTGAGTTTTGCACAGTGGCCCAGTCAGCGAGCATCCTTTCAAATAAGCTCATTGCTGTAGCACGGTCATGCCGTCTAGGGAAGAGATCCCTTGTGTCCAGCGGCATATATTGGATGGTCAGTTCAAGGCTCACGAAGGTGTCCAAGATGCCTAGACATAAGCAAGAATATTACTCAAGAACTGCAAATCTGAAGCCTTATATTAAGCCAAAGCAGTCTTATCATAGAAAGCTACACAAGCAACAGGATTGGGGTCAGGTGGTCATTGAGGAGGTGCAGGGTGGGGAATGGCTTCGGGAGGATGTGATAGAGCTGCATGGAGAGGAAGCGCAGCCTGAACAGGAGAGACAAGTGAGTACAAGGGCAACTGTGGATTCTGCCACCATAGATACTCATCCGTGCACACTGGAAGGACATACTAGGTGTTGAAATAGATGAGCTACCAATTGCGGAACCACGAGGAACGTTACTGGCTATTGTGCACCCTGTACATCAGCTTGCCGAGATCCAATTGGAATGACGACAATGATACATCTTCTCTCCTAGCCTCGGAGAAGCAAGGTCTACCCTGGCAGATATTATCGAGACTTTATATCCAAAGTGCTAAGGCGGTGGTCACAGACACTTCGAAGCAGATGACTATCTTCGCACCTGCCTGATGCTTATGAAACAGTTTCTATGGGCATTTATCAATCGGTCAACACCAACTACATGGATTAAAGCATCCGAAACAGTCGCTCACACAAACAAGAAATTCTCATGGACCACAGAACACCTTCGCAAATGGACCCAAGACTTCATTCATGACCGTGATGACCTTCCATACAACTCATATGGCAACTGGACACTATCAATGCTTGAAACAGGTGACCTGGCATTAGAAATCAAGCTGCATCTACAGAGCATCGGAAAGTACATACGTGCTCTGGATGTCGTTCATTTCCTCAATAGTCCTGATGTCAAGAAGTGGTACAGGATTGAAGATGCCCTCTCTTACTACAACCAAGTATTGGTTGAACATAATGGATTACTGCTGGAAGAAGACACTGTCAGGCCTCTACTACAATGGATATGAGCATGAAGATGCTGTTGCTTACTGGTGAACAGTCTTCTTGCCCAAGATGGCCAAGATCGAATAGCAACTCTACACTGGAGGTTCAACTGCTAGTATTTCATTCCGCATGCGCATCGTCTGGTCTCACGATGAGTTCGTCTTCGCAGCAAATGACCGGTGACAGGTTAGCTGGGTCTATGAGAATGAGAAGCCTGTTCCACAGCCGAACGGAAAAGGACCTACCTTGATGGTGGCAGACTTCATCTCTGAAGCCTTCAGATGGCTTCGCTCTCCTAACGGAAAGGAGTCTGCCTGAGTTTTGCTTTGCCTAGAGAAGAACCGGGAGGGGCTACTTCGTGAATGATGAAGTTCTCAGGCAACTGAGTCTTGCCATAGATATCATGCAGAAGCATTGGCCGATGTTCGACCACAATGTCTCTTGGATAACATAAGGACACACACAAAGCGCAATGAACATGTGCTATCCGCACGGTTCATGCTGAAATCTGCGACGCTGTCACCAAATCACGAGTCTACCGCTCAGTTCAAGTCGACAAAGGCCTCGACGGTCCCATTACCAGTAGCAAGAGCCTCCCTGCCAGAACCTCTAAAGAAGTGCAAGAGTCGAAAGTCTCAGGACACGCTGCCAGAGATCTTGGGAGTCAACGTAAATGTAATCGGAGAGAATGGCAAGTCCTTACACAACACTGATGGAACTCTGCTAAAGCAGCACATCCAAATGGGGTGCAGTACACTCCTGGATGGCTGTCTTCTGTTGCTTTACTATCTGACTAATCACTCAGAGCACTCAGGAGGGTTTAAGGGAATGGCTCAGATTCTCTTCGAGAGAGGCTACTGCAATGCTCATGCACTATGGGCTCAATGCCGCAACTTCAAGTGCTCAGAGCCTACTGAGCCTAGTGAACACCGATACTGCTGCTACCAAAGGATATTATTTGAGAAGCCTGACTTCATTAACATCCAGTCGAAAGTGGAGGAAATATGTGCGAAACGCCATGTCAGCGTCATCTTCTTGCCAAAATTCCATTGCGAGCTCAACCCCATTGAGTAGTGCTGGTCTCATGCAAAGCAGGTCTACCGACTCAATCCCCTGTCTTCGAGCAAAGCCCACCTCGAACACAATGTTATCAATGCTCTGGACTCAATTCTCTTGGAATCGATACATCGGTGCGTCCTCTTGCAGTATCCTTGATATCCTTCATTCTAACATGATTCTAGCTAAATAGTTGCTGCCTTCTGCTACATGAATGGTTACCAACATGGCTTGAATGCTGCACAGGCAGTGTTTGCAAGCAGGCTGTATCACGGACATTGTCAATTCCCGAAGGATATTGTAAAACAACTGGAAGAGCTTGGATTCACAGGACGTTAGGATGAGAATGACACATGATATTCTACAGATTATACATATATTTTTCTGGAGTTTACTCTGCTTCACCTGATAGTAGTTAGCTTCAACAGATATGCACGTCTTTATACCCCAATCAGGCTTGTTACATCAGGTCACTTGTGGTCACCAGGGGAGTCACCACTATGTGGAGTCCCCAGTTTTGCATGAGCCCTACCTTAGTATTGTCACGGATTTGGAGTGGGAACGTGCCCAAAACGATACGGTCTGACGGATTGCCAAACTGTGCGAAACCTATTGATGCAGATTTCATCCAAATGTACTGCTTCAATCCGCTCAGAGACAGCCGCGTTGCAGGTGCCATCCATCAATTCTGCTTTGCACTGTGGTCATGTACGCATGCTCCATGTTGCACATCGTGCCTCATAAGTGTCTCCTCAGCCTTGTTTTTGCCCTTGGGTGTGCTCTGAACTGTCTTTAGTGTCTTTAGCAGTACATACTGAGCCTGTTATCAGCCAACATTGATGTATCAATGTATATTTTTTCAACAATCTTCTGTAAAGCGATGTGCTGCACAAGGATCACCTGTATCTGCAGCCAAGTTTTCTCAACTAGAGTAAGTTTTTTTTTTCATGTTAGAGATGACACTTGAGATCTATAGGGCATGGCTTCATGCCTAGTATAACAGTAATTTCGTATTGTACAGATTTATTATGCTGGGCATCTGAAATGCGCCAGCTCCCTGCAACACCCCCTTCTGGACTCCACCATGGCGGCATGAGCACTCGGGAAGACCCTCAAGTTCCTGCTTTTCAGCAGTCATATTGGACCCACACTGGTCACCCCTATTCTTACTCATACCCCTACTTCCATCCATACACTCTCCCCCATTCATCTGTTCAAATCTGAGCCCACGCAGCCTCAAGCCTTGACTTCTACATCTGCATCTATAGCTTGTCAGGTGACCCCACAACTGGCTCAAGTACTGCAGACGTCGAAACAAAAAGATGAACTATCAGTATTTATAAAACAAATAAAGTGCATAGTTTCAAAGGGTAATACAGACACTTTAGAGAGACTTCTTACGGAGTCCAAGTTTTAATACTAGTATATCTTGGCACTGTCGCACTGCTATCCACCCTTACTGTCATCTATTTCCATAGATAGCATATTTGTCAGCTTTTTGCATGTTACCTGGATTGTAAGGCAATTAGCCTTCTGCAATCTACCACATGTAAATAATCTGTGCAAATTGAATACGTCCTGAACCGTGGTACACTCATGCCAACACTATCCACTACTATCATTAATTCTAGTTTTGTTTCCATCTAATACCAACTCCAATAGGTAAACCTTGTCAGCCAGTGTGTCAGACTTCGAAAGTGAAGTGCACTGGTTTCATGGAGTGTCTGGTCCACTTTGATCATTGGGGTGTAGCTCAGTGGTGTGTGACCTCGATGCACTGGCCATAACTGTTTGTCCAAGTAAACCCTGCTATTTACCTTAGTAGCTTAGTGGGGGAACTTGATTGCAAGTGGTGCAAGTGAAGTAATTGGTAGACCAGGTAGATAATGCTGGGGACTTAAGCCCAGCAGAGCCTGGTATATATACATGAAGGGGAGGACCCCTGGTATTACCTGGGACCCTTGATACTGCCCATCACATGTATGATGGTGTGATGATGGTGTGATCCTTGCCAAGACAATCTGGGCTTGATGAAATCCAGAGCTGAGGATCAGATGTGTTCAGAACCTTTTATGCTGTCTTAGATTACACTACCTGGGCCCTGGGCCCAGCTATCTACTATACCCCTATACCAGGACATCTACATCATAGATATAATACTAATAAGATCATTATATAACTTTAAGTCCATTACCAGTATATGACCAACACGTGATCATGTCATGATGTATATCTGTCCTAAATCTGTAACCCTAATCACTAGTGCTTGTAGAGTGTTCAAGAAGATAGAACTATAGGGAATTGGAAAACTATGATACTGTTACGAATGTCAAAAAACCAATGCAGGGCACTTTGTGCATAACTGTTCAAATAACTACCCAGACCCAAAGTCATATGTTCCACTCACATCAACCTTTATAATCAAGAAATCTGCTCAGATTGCTGCCATTAAAGTTACCAATGAAGAGTAACCTGCAGCCGTGGTAGTCACAGTCACAGCGCCATGAGCGGTGACATTATGTGTTCTCAGTTCAGAGAACTCTGTGTCCTCAGACAAGAATAACAGGTATGTCCATCATGCTCTTATGGACAAACACATTTGATTTCCTGCCATCATCCATTTTTTAATCATAATCTCTAATATAGTCCCCATACTAACTGATTTTGACTCACTAGCAATTCTGATTGAAGAAGCCTTTGCTGCCTCAATCGAACTACACATATGTTGTCAGAATCGAGACTGATAGGAACTGCCTGGGAAGATAGTAAGCAGAGAGTCACCACAGAATAGGTTAAGCTCAAGATTTCACATGCTGACCTTGCATAGAGTTCCTGCATCTGTTGAGCAATTTTCATGAAGGATCTCTTCATATCTGTAATTTTAGAACTTTCTTTCCATAGATTGTATCACCTGTTTATTGACCCTGTCATGTGCATGTTCATTTAGCAAGAAAATCAATACAATATCATGTTACAGTTTTCTAATTCCCTACAGTTTTATTCTTATAAGCACCCAATAGATGCTAGGGGTTAGGGTTATGGACTAGAGTTAGGACAGGCACACGTCAGAATGCGGTCACATGTTGGTCATGTGCTGGAAATGAACTCAGAGTCATGTGAGGATCTTATCTTTATCTTATCTATGATGTAAACACTTTGATGTAAGGGTATAGTAGGTAGCTGGACCCAGGGTCTGGGTAGTATATTCTAGAATAGCGTAGAAGGTTCTGGATACATTCGGTATTCGGCTTTAGACTTCTCCGAGCCTAAAGTGTCTTGGCAAGTATCACACCATTATTACACCATCGTGCATGTGATGAGCAGTATCAAGGGTCTCAGGTAGTACCAGGGGTCCTCCCCTTCATGTATATATACCGGGATTTGCTGGGCTTAAGTCCCCAACATTATCTACCTCATCTTCTAACCACTTCACTCTCGCAGTCAAGTCCAACCCCACCAAAGCTACTAAGTGTCATGGATGTGACGGTGTCGCCCTATTTTTCGCCGATTTTTGGCCATTTTCCTCGATTAATCCAACGGGCGAGCAGCCCTCGCGCCGTCTGGAGTCCTAGCCGCCCACACTCAGCGCCTGGCCATTCAGCGCCAGCGCCCTGATGGCGCATCACCCCTAGACGCCAGCGCATTCCGCTGCGCGCTCAGACACTGCCCGGATCACCGGTCTGCCTTGCAACCGGTTCCCCGGATCGCCGAAGCGGCACTGTCATCCCTGATGACTCCCTTCGCGAGACACGCCGAGCTGATCAGCCTGATGACACAGCCTCGGCCCGACACAGCCCGAACACTGCCAGCTGACACAGCCTCGTGACATAGCCCGCACAGCCTCGCGCGCAGCCCGCGTCGCAGCCGTCGCTGGCTATGCTGAGCAGCTGTGTCCATCAGCTTAGGTAATCGTACAGCCTGCCCTAAAGACTCTGTAATATATAAGGGTAGCACTCTTGCTCCTGTCCGTCATCTCGACCTCTTGGTCAATACGGACAGGTAAGCCGATTTTGTATTCTTTACTATCTCTCAATAATAACTTGGTCAATACGGACAGCTGCACAAGTTTGTTCGCGCTGCGTGATTCGCTCCGCCGCGCCTTGTCGGCGACCTCCCCACTTGCCCTCCCTCGTGAAGCGTTGAGCCCTAGCTCCGCGACACTAAGGTAAGTAGCAGGGTATACTTTGATACATTATTAATGAATCTGCCCCAACATCCTTGCCCCTTTAATCCAACCAACTTCACTGCACTCTTGCACAACTTTGATAAGATTACCAAATAGCTACAAATGACAGATAAGAGAAGAAGATGTTGGAGAACTAGCTGTTTGCCCTGCAATGACAGGATCTTGTGCGTGAGCTGCAGTTTGTTAAAACAGAGGCTCTGTAAACTCTGAAGCCTTTCTCTTAGTTGCCACAC
>MJGA01000115.1:0-27402 GCA_001910725.1 Phanerodontia chrysosporium | reverse complement strand
GCAGATGGCAGAGCAGTGGTCGATGCCCGGGTCCAGGCCGATCTCGTTCAGGAGGATCACGTCTGCTGCGACGGCGCTAGCACAGCGCGTAAGTCGCGGTGGGGCGTGATAGGCAGATACTCGGCATACCGGTCATGCAGCGCGCGCATCGCCGGGGGATGTAAGACGCGGTGACGAGGTGCTTCTTGTGCTCCAGACACATCTCTGCCACCGTTGGGTGGAAAGGCACAGGCAGCAGGCTGAGGTTTCTCTGTGAGATTGCACACACAATACATGGTACGTCGCAGACGGACAGACCTGACGACAAGATCCGCCTCCTTGACGAGCTCTCCAACGCGCTGGCGGTCGCCCATGTCCACCAGCACAGCGGAACGCGTTGGCGTGATGCGCCGTGAGACGCTGCGGCCTCGTCGAGGACCGTTGCTCGCTGTAAGCAAACTCAGTTCTGCGCGCTGGCGATACATTCACAGACAACGCACCCACAACGAGCTCGACATCGCCATGCTCGCGATCTCGTCCACCGCAGGGCCCGCGACCATCCGCTCCGAGCATGAGGACTTCTTCCGCGGAGGGGCGTTCGCCGCCTTGGCCTGCCAGCCTCCGCCTGCGCCCTCCACGCGCCAAGCGGGCCGTCCTCGAGCCAACGGTGGCGCTCCGCAAGGACGCCGTCCTGGGCGACGGTGGCGCGCTCGAGCGCACGCGCGCGGCGCTGTTCCTCGGCGTCGACAAGGGGCGCGCGCGGTAGCGCCTGACGAGCGTGCGCAGGTACGGCGCGAGCACGTCCGCAAAGTGTGCCGACGCGTCGCGCGCGAGCGCCGTGGGCAGGATGTCGACCGCCATCACCGTCACACCGCGCAGGTGCGCAGGCAGCGTGGCCGGCCGCGCCGTGAAGAACGGCTCACTCAGCGTCGAGTGCCGCGGCAGGAACTCGAGCCCGCCCGCGATGTCGCAGCTGATGTCCCCGACGCACGTGAAGCGTCCCGGTCCGACGCCCTGTGCCGCCTCGAGCGCGAAGCCGCAGGTGCTCGTTCGTCATCGTCGGAGATACCCGCGCGCCCAACCTGCTCCTTGGATGAGAAGAGTGAGGTACGGGGCGATCTACGGGCTCATATAGTCAGTAGTGGCAGAGATAAGAGCCTTACGAGACCCTACCCTCTCGTGAAAAACAGATGTATACTGGTCTGGGTTCGCGTAGTAGTGCGAACGGTCGTACGGCTGGCCGTCCGAGCGCACAAAGTAGTCCTTTGGTAATGCGTGCACAACATAAATCTACAAATAGGCATGCGAATCAATTTCCCTGGCCACGAATCATGGTACATACCTTGTGCAAATCCGTATCTACGCTCCAGGAAGCAGACCAGTGTCAATCATAATCTGAAAACTGATGATAGTGACGAATGCCAACCTGGATCGCGGACGAGCCGCGGCAGGTCCTGTACGTCCACGCGCTGTATCGGCAGCTCGGCCAGCAGGTCTAACGCGCCTTGGGCAACATTACCTGTACTGTGACAGGACATGAGTGGATGTCAAAAGCAGGCGAAAGTCAAAAGTGCTACCCAGTCACGCATATAACCACTGGTCCAATCGATGGCGGCGTGCCTCGGACGCAATGCGATCGCCTACTAATGCACGCAAGGCAGCTTTGAGTGTCTGGAGACAAGGATATGTGTGTGGTCGTGGCGTGCACTGCAGCACTGTTCAGCATGGCACGGTTTCGCAGCTGCACGGGTGACACGTACCAAGAAGGGAGAAGCAACACCCTGCTCGAGCAACGCGTGCGCAAGAGCGGCGAGGGACTCCAGAGCCCCGGCAACTGTGACGGAGGCGTGAGGTGAAACGTTGGACGGCACGACTGCAACGCGTACCTCCTGCATACCAGCCGAATCCTACGGTCCGCTTGCCATTATCGTCTGTCAAGAGTTCGTAGTCTATGAGCGTCGGCTTCAGGGGATCTGGACGAGGCGCAGCGGGCGACGGAGGGTTCAGGAACTTTGAGAGGAGTTCCATGTTATACTCTTGCCCCTTGTGTGTATGAGAGAACATGAGGTGCGTCCGAGGCACGGTCCGTTCTGCGAGCGGTAGCGGGTCTGTAAGAACCTCGCCGAGAGGTGTCTCCTTGATCCCGACGATGATGTGCGCAGGTGAAAGAGTATCTTGGGGAACCGCCCCAGCCTACGCGGAGGGAGGTCAGGCCACAGCGCAGAGGACGGAGACCGGTACGCGCCTCTTTCAACTCCCGCATTGTGAATACTCTCCTCTCACACGGCTGGACGACGACGTTGACACCCTCCTTGGTCACCAGCTCGTGGATGGCCTCGGGGGTGAGCGGGCAGCGCCGCTCCAGATCCGCGCGGGGTCTTCCCTGCGGATGCCGATGGTGAGGCCGCTGCTGGAGCGTGCATGGGCCCCGCGGGCGTTGAGCAGGAACGGTGCGCGGCGGAGGATGGTCATGGCCGGTCAGGATGGCGGTCGAGAGCGAGATAGATAGCGTACGGCGGCGTCTGGGCGTCGAGATATGCGAGGGCCTGTGCCGCAGGCGTCGGTGATGGTGCGACCGGGAGTCGTGCGTAGAGCGTCCGCGGCGGTGCAGCGCTGCGAGCGGTATATATACCGCGGCGAGTGTCATATGCCAGCGCGGGCGTGCGGTCACCCGGTGACAGAGACCTTGATCCGCCCGGACTTGCGCCTCCCGCACGCGCCAAGCGTCGACGAGGCGAGCCGCTCGCCGCCAGAGACGACGCCGGCGATGCTGACTCTCGTGCTGGTCTGCAGAGCAGCGGGGGCGAGCCGCGGGGGCATGCGAAAAGATGGCGGTGGTGGTCAGAGACGCGTCGCAAGCACCGCGTCTCGCGTCTGCGTTCAGTAATGATCTCCCCGCACGTAAGCACATTCGCGTCACTTCAAGGTCCGTAGGCTTGACGAGCCACGCCGTACAAAGTAGAACATGCGGTAGCGTCCATAACACAGAGTCGATACTCGAGAATTGGGGCGGTCATCAGCCTGGAGCGTAAAGCCTAAATGCCTGAATACGATGTCGCATGACTAGCGCATGTAGAACCGTCAAAGGACAGCTCCCTCGGGGAAGCACCTGTCTTTGCGAAGCGCGTTGTGGTTAGCTATAGAGATGCAGGCCTGCAGAAAATAGCTTCAACTACGCCTGCATGTAGGAGAAAATTAATGTACATGTCCGGTCATATGCCTACACTTTAGCTGGTATCCATCGCCTCGCCCGTGTGCGTCACGGTCTCCTCGACCACCAGGCTCCGAACGGTCTCTGACTTGATGGCGGTCGTGCCGCGGCGGAAGGTGTAGTGGCGCTCCTTTTCGACACGCTCGTTCGGCTTCACGTAGTTGCGGAGCATCTCCGTCTTGTCCGCCGTGATCACGCATGCGTCGACGTTCGAGCCGGAGCCAAGGTCGTTGAAGATACCCGCCGAGATCGCGGCGGTGACGAGGTCGAGGGCCTCCTGCCGCTCCATGTTCGGCTTCCAGCCCGCTTCGAAGACGGCCATCGCGGCTAGACTTCCGGAGCCCATCGTCACGTACGGAAGCTTGTCTGTCGAGCCGTGCGGGTGGATGGTGAACAGCTGAGGGCCGGTGACGTCCACCCCACCAAGGACGAGCGCCGCGCCGATGTGCCCTTGGTATCTGAACGGTGCTGAGTGCGTAGTCACACCTGCAAGTTTCTGCGCACTCACCGGTAGAGCATCTGCTTGAGCATAGTCATGGCAGTCACCACCCGCGGCTTCCGCCCAGTCGACAGTGCATGCATCTCCATGTTCGAAGCGATGAGGGCCGTCGTAAACTCAGTGTCTGCTGCTGTTCCCGCGCCGCAGCAGCGAATGTTGTCAGAGATGTAATGAATCTGTAGGCGAGGTCAGAGATCGCACACCATGAGACCGGCAGCCGGCGCACCTTTTCGCAGTTCTTGTCCGCGACAATGGGGCCCTCGGTCGCACGAGTATCTGCTCCGAGAACAATTCCATCCTTGAACAGACAGCCGACGATGGTCGTTCCCGTGCTGGTAGCCTTCGGCAGTGGAACGCCCCGCTGCTCGAGGAAGGTGTTCCTGGACTTTGCTTTAGATCCTGCGGGATTTCCCTAGCAGTACTAAACGTACCGGATGGTGTTTGAGAAGTCAAAGCCAGCCCCACGGTACACAGATGCAGATGCCATCGCAGGAGAGGAGGAAGATGGTGGTAAAGGTGAATGAGCGTACGCGTATGCACATGCACGCACGCGTCAGGGTGGGCGCTTCGTGCTGCCTCCTAGCGCCAGAGAGGTGTACACCGCTCGTCGCTTTGCCCTCATCATCCGCCTCGCTGCGCACATCGTCTTCCCCTTGTACCCCCACAAACATCCAAGATAGAGTCCTCATACCTCAGCCAACCTAACCTTGACATGGCTGCGAGCTGGAAGTCCCTGCAATCCGGGCTGGCAAACCTCAATTTGGGGCAATCAGCGAACAAGCTGACCCGCGGCCTGAGTTCGACGGTGCAGGCAACCAAGGAGCGACTGGGGCAGGTTGCTGCCGAGGACATCACTGAGCTTCCTCAGGGTGCGCATCTTTTGGTATATGAAGTGCATGTGGCGGCTCTCACGTCTGTCACGTCCCACAGAGTACAAGGATCTCGAGGCCCGTGTGGATGCGCTGCGCCAGGCGCACCTCACCCTCCTCAAGTGTGTCTCCCCGCCGCCGCGCCTGTGTGGCCCCTTATCTCACGAGCATCGCACAGGGTCGCGAAGGTCTACGAGGCCGAGACGTACGACTACCCCGCCGCGATCCAGGAGTCGATCACCGAGCTCGGCACGACCATCGGCCAGGGCATCACCAACTTCGCCGCCGCGAACCTCAAGGGCACGAACCTCCCCGCGCCCGCGCCCGTGACGCCGCCCGCGCAGCAGCACAAGACGCTCCCGCACGCACTCGCCGCGCCGCGACGCAGGCGGCGACGGCCCTCCAGGCGACGCCCGGCGCAGAGGCAGACAAGTTCGGCAAGGCCCTCGCGAGCTACGCCTCCGCCTGGGAGAAGATCGCCGACGCGCGTGTCCAGCAGGATGCGGAGATCAAGAACAAGTTCCTTGCCCCCTGGCAGATCACCCTCTCGACCTCTATCGCGGTCGCCATGAAGGCGCGCCAGGCCGTCCGTGTCAGCCGGCTCGAGCTCGATGCTGCGAAGCAGACGTACGTGACCTATAAATCGTCTGTCGAGTGTGGCTAAAACCGTGCCCGTGTAGTCTCAAGACCGCTGGCCCGACGAAGCAGGAGGCTGCCCGCATCGAGGTTGAGAATGCCGAAGACGATCTTGTGCAGAAGACCGAGGTTGCCATCACGCTCATGAAGGCCGTCCTGGACAATGTGAGTCGCTTGGTTTGCTACTCGCTCTCCGGCTAACCGGGTCATGCAGCCTGAGCCCCTCAAGAATCTGAACGAGTTGGCCAAGGCACAGGCAGGTATCATTCTCCTCTCTGCGCTTCCCACAGCTCAACTCTGTCACACAGTTGATCTTCTACGCCTCGGCAGCAGAGGCCCTCTCTACCGTGCAAGGCGAGATTGAGGAGCTGAGCGTTGCGGCCGAGGGCGAGTACCGGTGAGCCTCTGTGCGATCCGTTTGCGACCGACGACCCCTCATGGTGTCCCGCGCAGGAAGTCGCGCGATCACTGAGCGCCCCCTCGTATAACGCCGACTTCGCCACCAGTAACATCGTTCAACAAGTTGTAATGTGAATCCGGGAATTCCTTATGGACTGCGTGTATCTACGTACCCAGACTCTTTCGTGTCTACCTTTCCATTGTCTCTATTAGTCGTCGGAACGAGAACCCATGCGCATGCCCCGTCCTGTAACGAATTAGAAACGCTGCTGTACATTGTTTACCGGACATCCCGCGAGAACTTTTGTGTCCGACACCATCAACCGCAGCCCACGCGAGCGCGAGCGCGTGCCTTGCGCGCCACACTCGCTCTTTGTCTCCCGCCACAGCGTCCGCCACCGACGACCCACACACTTTTCTACAGCGATGGACGCAGAGCAGGAGCGCGAGGACGTGCCTCGCGTTGCGGTCGACAGCCTGCACGACTGGGAGCGCATCCGCCGGAGCTACGCCGAGGCCGCGCGTGCGCAGCTCGAGTCGCGCCTCGCGGACTCGCGGCGCACGCCCGCAGAGAAGGAGCGGCTGCGGGCGACGCTCGACGCGGTGCGTGCTTGCGCGCACGTCGTGCCACCGCGCGTACTGACCTCTGCGTACAGTTCGTGGAGCGGACGTTCGAGATGTGCAAGCCGAACCTGCGCGTGAACGGGCGCAACTTTGAGGAGCTCGACGCGGACGAGCAGGGTGCGTCGTGCTATCTTTCCGCCGTCTCTCAGGTTGCTCACGCGGCGTTCGCGCTTGGCACACAGGCGGCATCGAGCCCTTCGACGAGGGCCTCGACAGGCACATCTGGTCGCTCTCGGACCAGCGGCTGCAGTGGGACGGCGAGATCGCACGCAAGCGGCGTGAGAAACCCGCAGAGGTGCAGAGGCTCATGCAGGAGCTCCTAGAGGCGCAGCATGCGGCGGACGACATGGAGGCCGAGGAGTACGCGGCAGTCGTCGCCGACGAAGACGAGCGGGACGCAGCGCAAGACCGTGAGTATAGCTCGGGTTGCACGCGTGCAAATGCTCATGAGCTCCTCATAGTGCCAGACGAAGTGTATGCGCAGGTTGAAGACACAGCAAGAAGAACATTTGCACTGGTGGACGAGCTGCAGCAGGTACGAGTTTCCGGAACTTTTCAACGACTATCCCTGTTCAATCTGTGCAGAGCGTACGGCTTCAACACGAACGCTCACAAAGACTCAAACTCGTTACTGCCGAAATCAAGAACCTCAAGCCGTAGCATTTTTCTCTTAAGTTACGGACCGATCTATGTAGTACTATTGGATGTTGTACATTATTACACTACTTTCATGACAGCGAGTTCGCCGAGTCTATACACCCTCTGCCGGACGTTCTTCTGAGTGTCACGCGTCGTCGTCGAGACTCTTTTTCCCGTAGCTGGGTGGATTTCGGGTGACCAAGGTAGCGGACATGGCACGACGAAAAGACAGGCATCGCAGTGTTTGGGCTCAGCAATTCCAGGCGGAAGCAGCGAGAAATATTGAAATAAAACAGAGAGAGCAAGTGTGTAGACGTACAACAAGACCTATGAACCGCGGAAGCCGCCCCGTCCACCCCGACCACCGCCAAAGCCTCCACGGCCACGAGGCGCACCTCTTGATGCACCGCGGAAACCGCCAGCACCCCCACGACCGCCGAATCCTCCACCACGTCCTCCTCCAAATCCACCACCGCGAGGACCACCGCGACCACCGCGCCCTGGTGGGCCGCCCCTCCCGCGGGGACCACCAGCACCACCGCGACCGCCTCTTGGCTTTTCTGTTAATGCCCGTCAGACAGGCTCTCCGATGAGACGCAGGATTACGCACTTGTGACACCGCCCGCAACCTTGGGCTTGGGCAGGAATCGTTCAATGGGGAGAAGCTTCTCGCCCGAGATATAGACCTTGTCGCCCTTCTTGAAGGAGCTCGCGACCATGCCCTCGCCCATCTTGACTGAGAAGTACACCTCATTAATGGGGCCGAGGATTTCGTCGACCTTGCCGATCTGCGACTTGTTCTGGAGGTAGATGGGCGCATTAAAGTGCGGGACCTTGTCCGGCATAAGCGACTGGCAGAGCATCTCGTCCTCGACGGCGTGGATGAACGAGCCCATTTCTAGCAACAGCTGCGGTTAATTTCCAAGTCACGATTTGAAGCGAGTATTTGCGCACCGAGCACCGTCTCAGGGGGGCCCATGTCCCTCTGCTGGAATCCGCCCCGTCCGCCGCCGCGGCCTGCAACACTGAGCATCACTCCCCCTCGCGAGGACAGCGCGGGACTCACCACCACGACCACCAGAAAAGCCTCGTCCACCGCGACTCATGTTGTGCAGGACGAGCGGTCAGGAATAAAGTAGAGTGCAAGGGCACGCCGGCGAGGTCGTCCTGGGTGTAATTATTTCACTCTCGCCCGTCCGCCCTGTTTGCTTGTGCGGCGGCGGGCGTCTGCATGGCAAGTTTTGCGGAGATCGCCGCATGCCGATGCTCGCGTGGGCGACGGGCGCCTGTGGTGGCAGGATGCTGCTCATGCTCACCGTGCTTGATAGCCTGCTATCGTCCCCTTGTTCGCCGCCGACGACGACGACGACAACGATGGTGGAGATTCAGACGACTATCATCCCGCACAATCAACAGCCCCTCGTTGATCGCACGTACCCGACCGAGGCACAGCTCGATGCTACCATCCAGCGCGCCGCGGAGGCTCAGAAGCAGTGGGCGAAAGTCCCACTGCAGGAGAGGATACAGATAGGGAGGAGGTTTATGGTGCGTTGTTCATCTCATGACTCCACAGAGGCAAGCACTTCTAACATCGTCACTAACTCAATCCAGGACGAGTTCAAGAAGATGAGCGACGAAATCCCCCTCGAGCTCACCCTCCAAATGGGCCGGTACGCAGTCCTCTGGCCCTCATTATGAGAGACACATCCAATGGGCAGGCCTCTAGTCCCGTCTCGCAGACGCCAGGCGAGATCCGCGGCATGCTCGAGCGCGCCGAGTATATGCTGTCGATCGCGGAGAGCGCGCTCGCCGACGTCTCGCTCGCCGACACCGACAAGCCTGGCTTCCGGCGGTACATCAAGCGCGTCCCGCTCGGCGTTGTTCTCGTCGTCGCGCCGTGGAAGTGCGTTGTCCCCCGTCGGCGTGCTGCCCCTGCGTGACCTCACCGCCCGTGTAGCTACCCGTACCTCGTCTCCATCAATGCCGTCCTGCCCGCGCTCATCGCCGGCAATGCCGTGCTGTTGAAGCCCTCGCCACAGAGTCCGCTGACGGCCGAGCGTTTTGCGACCGCCCTCACGCGCGCGGGCCTCCCTGCGGGATGCATCCAGGTGCTCCACCTCTCGCCTACGCTCACGGCGCACGCCGTCCAGCACCCCAAGGTCGATTTCGTGAGCTTCACCGGAAGCGTAGTCGGTGGGCAGGCGGTCGAAAAGGCCGCAGTCGAGGCGCAGGGCTTCAAGGGTGTCGCGCTCGAGGTCGGTGCCCGAGTCTCACTGCGTTGTGGGAGACTGACAGTGTGTGTAGCTTGGTGGGAAGGACCCTGCGTACGTACGCCCCGATGCTGACCTCGACTACACTGTCGGTGAGCTGGTCGACGGCGCGTTCTTCAACTCTGGCCAGAGCTGCTGTGCTGTTGAGGTACGTTGATAGCTTTCTTCCCGCCTCGAGGGACTCTTACCGTCGCGTTAGAGAATATACGTTCACGAAGCCGTGTACGAGCCGTTTGTGGCAAAGTTTGTTGAGCTCACAAAGGTGCGGCATCGTCGTTGGCAACATGTCGTCTGCTTTACTGATGCGCTCCTGTTCGTTTCAAATCAGAAATACAAGCTGGGCGACCCGACCCAGCCAGATACGAACCTTGGTCCCGTCGTCAGCCTTGCAAGCGCGGCACGGATACGGAAGCAGGTAGAGGACGCTGGTGCGTGACTATCCCTTGCGGTATATGCGTCAGAAGCCCTGAAGACTTTCCTTTCTCCCGCCGCCAACTAACCTCGTTGGCTCCTACTGTTCGCCACACGCATGTAATTTGTGAACACACAGTCAAGGCTGGCGCTAAGACCCTCATCCCCGAAGAGCTATTCCCTGCCGCGAAGCCGTAAGTCCTATCCGCAGCTTGAACTCTGTTTCTGTCGCGAGAGCGCCCTCGCAGGCCCATAGCGGCCGGACCTTTTCAGCTCGTCCGCACGGCTTCCTTCGTTTGACGACGTTTGCTGACATGTCTGCAGCGGCACGACCTACGTCGCCCCGCAAGTGCTTGTTGACGTGAACCACTGTGAGTGCCCACGCCCCCTCTCTGCGCACGCCACCTCACACGGACGTTCGGCACAGCCATGGAGGTGATGACCGTAAGTCCGTTACGCACTTGCCGGTGCGCACGTGTTTATGGGGCTTGCAGGAGGAAACGTTCGGTCCCGTCGTGGGCATCCAGAAGGTTCGCGCCCAGCGCTCCGTCCGTGTCTCACGGCATCCTGACCACGATCGTGTGTGTAGGTAGCGTCGGACGAGGAAGCACTCGCGCTTATGAACGACTCGCCATACGGGCTGACGGCGTCGGTCTGGACGGACGCGTCGCGCCCAGAGTCGCTCAAGGTCTTTGAGGATGTCTTTGCGGAGGGCATCGAGGCCGGCACGGTGTTCCTCAACCGGTGAGCACGACAGCAGCCTGCCATGTGTCCACGGGATGCTGACGACGGGTTGTGCGCGCACAGCTGCGACTACCTCGACCCTGCGCTTGCGTGGACAGGCGTGAAGAACAGCGGGCGCGGTGTCAGCCTGAGCAAGTTTGGTGCGTCCGGTGCTGTGCGTGGTCTGGAGCGGTGCTGACCTGCTCGTCTCCTCTGTCCGAAGGCTACGACCAGCTTACGCGCGCGAAGAGCGTGCACATGAAGCTGCGCACCGCGTAAATCGCGCAGGGAATCCTGGTTGCCGCAGCGACCGGCGGCGCGAACGACGTGATGTACAGTATACCAACCGCTTGGACAAATTCGTTTGCTATCGCTGGACAAATGGTTGAGGCGTCTGACTGCCAATGGACTGCAGAGGTAGGTGAATGCATCTGCGACGGGCGGCCTGCGACTTGAGACGAGGTAGACATGCGTCTCGCGGGAAGTGGGAGACGGTGTTGGTCTCGAGGACTGTTGTCCCGCTCAAATACAGCAACAGGCCTTTTGTTACACACGGTGTGAGGCACATATGGGCAAGGCCGGCGGACTTGTGACCGTCCCTGAGCGCGAGTGTCGAGCTCCAGGTCGCATGCGGGGGATGAGCGAGCGCCTAACATCAATCGGGATTATCCGGGCCGCATATTCCCCGCACTTGATTGCCCTCTCGCGGTGCATTTATTACAAGACCTCCTCCGCTCGCCGCACTTTTCACTTTTCCCGCCGTCGTCGTCGACGATGAAGGTGCACAAGCGACTCTACTCTGCTATACCGCGCCCGCTCGCTGCGTCGTCGTCGACGCCGACATCCGCACCCGTCGCTCGTGTCCGCTCCAACTCGGCGTGCTCCTCCCGTTCCCTCTACACCGCCGCCCAGAGCCCGCTCCCGTTCCCTTTCTTCGACGCCCCGCCGCCCGCCTCACCGAGCTCACGGCCAGGCTCTAGCAGCTACGCCATCCAGAGCCGTCTGGCGGCGGAAGTCAAGGGCGAGGTCGAAGGGCACGCCAACTCCAACGCCCCGCAGAGCCATTCTCAGCATTCGGGACCGCCCCCGTACTCGCTCGTCTTTTCGTCGGGCTCGTCGCAGTCCTCACTGAATAGCAATGCCTCGCACTATCCTTTGTTCTACCCGTACACCTCCTTCGGCTCTGCTTCCCTCAATCCTGCCTTCGAGAGCGGCTCCGAGACCGCGCACCCGTCGAAGCGCCAGCGGACCCGCTACCACCTTGACGTCGGTGCCTATGGCATCCCAAAACACTCGCGAGACCCGCGAGCGGGCCGTGGCGGCCACATGAACAAGCCGTTCACCTCAACCAGCTCCTCACACGATGGCAGCCACGCCGTCCAGGTCGGCGAGGACGCCTACTTCATCCGGGAAAATGCCATGGGCATCGCCGACGGCGTGGGTGGGTGGGCACGGGCAAAGGGCAAAGGTACGCCGTCGTCATCTCACCTCCATTGCAATCATCCTCAGGGTCGTCCGAATACAGCGCGAGGCGAGGGCCCGAGTCCGAGTGCCCTCTTTGCCCATCGGCTTATGCACTACTGCTGTGAAGAAGTAGCTTCAGGGAGGCACCCGCCAGACGCCTATGATCCCAGGTCCGTGTACGCTTGTCCGTCGGGGCGCTGCGTGTGTTAACCTTTCCGGCCTAGTAGCGCGGAAGACTCCGAGCACGGGCTGCTATCTCAGGAGCTCGACGACTCTCTAGAAGATCTTGCAGATGGCCTCGACGTGCTCATGGTCCTCGAGCGGGCATACGATAAAACGTTGCGTGCACACGTTGTCCCACCAACCGACGTTGCAGACCAGGTACCTCCAAAAGCGCGGGGCAGCGCAGAATTCCCACAGCCAGGGTCGGGTCCGCAAGCTTCACCCTCTCCATCGCCGCAACCAGCGTCGCGCAGTACATCACCAAGTCAACCTCCCTCAAACTCTGTGCCCCTCATGGAGGGCTCTTCGACCGCTCTCCTTGCGATCCTGGATCATTCGCCCAGTCAGGCGCCCAAGCCGCGAATACCAGTGCCACTGCTCCCACGGCCGCTACACCGCACCGAGACCGCACATACGCCGACGAGCGACCGCGGGGCCGTCCTGCGCGTCGCGCACCTCGGCGACTGCATGGCGATGCTCATCCGGGACGACGCCATCGTGTGGCGGACGGACGAGATGTGGTGGGACGTGCGTATCTGTTTTTCCCAGTGCTCCGCACCCCTGCATGGTACTGATACCCCCGCGCTCCCCGCAGTTCAACACGCCCGTGCAGCTCGGCCCGGCCTCGTCGACGCGCCCGCGCGATGCGCACGTCTTCACCGTGCCCGTGCAAGCGGACGACATCCTCGTGCTCGCGTCCGACGGGCTCAGCGACAACCTCTGGGACGAGGACATTCTCGACGAGGTCGTCCGCTTCCGCCGCTCCTTCATGGCCCCCGACGGCGCCGCCCCCGCGCCCAATGCGCTCCTCCGCCGCAGCACGCTCGCCGGCATGCTCAGCGAGGCCCTCTGCTCGCGCGCACGCTGCGTCTCCGAGCGCAAGGGCCTCCGCCGTGCGCCTGCAGCCGCGGCGGCGGCGCGCCCCGTGCCTACGTATGCCGAGGACGAGATCCCGTTTGCGCGCCGCGCGCGCGAGCAGGGCCGCTGGTTCGACGGCGGGAAGCCCGATGGTGCGTGCCTGCCCCCCCTGTTGTCTGTTCTGAGGCTGGGACGCTGACGTGCCCCATGTGTTCTAGACATCTGCGTCCTCGTCGCTGTCGTCTCGCCGTCCGACCCTGTGCCGTAGAGTGGCCACCCTGCGAGCAGCCGCCCTCGTCCGTTCTATATTTCAGACATCCTACTCCCGGACACTCCTCTTCTGTAATCCTAGCCAATGTACATCGCCATACATGTATGCATACAGCCACTCCTCGGATCCTCGCCCTTTTTTATGCCCTATCCCCAAGTTATCTTTAGCATTATCGATTTGTCTCTCCGTCCTTGCGCAAAATTTTAGCCCACACACTAGTCTCGCCACATTTCACAACCTCATTTCTCCTCAAATTCTGTATACATACATTACACTATTTATCGACGTGAAATACAGGAGTCCTTTAGCATCTACGCTACACAGATGGGTGTGTTAGGTACTCTTTGTAGAGAATGATATGCATGACAGTCGGCGGCGACAGGTTCTACAACCGCCCGAGGGAGAGATACGTGCTACAGTGTAGATAAACAGCCAAGTCCGAGAGCGAAAAACATGCGACGATGACGGGTTTGTGGAGCCATGAGCGGAATGTATCGTACAGATACCCGAGAGCCAGTAGATAACAGACGCATGCGACAGAGAAAGTGCGGCAGGAGGAGGCAGATAACAGAACGAAGCAACAGAGATACAGCAGTCCCGTATTGCAAAGCGATACAGACGGAGAGAGGGGAAGCAGTAATCCATGCAGCAATGGCATGTATCAGATGATGCAGGAGACAAAGGTTGCAGCGAGAACCGGAAGGAAGAGCGAGTGCAGGCTAATGATACAGGTCAGTATTGCAGCGACGAAAGTAGTGCGTGGATCCGATCCTGGATGCGGCGAACGTAAATCCGTTCGAGAGAATTGCAGTATTCCGATGAAGCCAGCGAGAACGGTCGAGAGAGGGCGAGAATAGGCAGCGAAGGGAAGATCGACCCGCGAGCAGCGCGCGGACCTCAAAGGATAATCGAGCGCGCCAGGCCGGCGCTTTTGGCGATATTCGGAGAAGGGGCGAAGATCGTGCGCGTATAGCAGGCGAGCGATAATGGGACCGAGCCAGGTGAGTCAAAACGAAGGGGGATGGGTCAGCAGCGACGAGTATCAACGTTATCCCGATATTAGACGATGCAAAGGATCAGCCATAGGAAGAGCACGGAGAGAGTCGGCCAGCAAAATCGAGCGATTGACTCGGGAGGGTCTAGCAGTCGAGGTGTTGCACGGCAGCCTTCCAGACGTCGTCCTCGATATAGTGCCCCGCTTCGCCGGCGACGTGGCTGCCGCCGTGACAAGTGGCGGCGTGTTTCCACCAGAAGATCTCGGGCACCTGCGCCACGTCGACAGAGGTGAGCATTCGGGACATCGCACGTCAAGCGAAGGGGAAGCGCGACGTGAGCCGAGCGCACCTTGACTTCAACATCCTTCACGCCCTCGACGTTGACCCACTTTCCGCAGGCGTGACAGCGGCCCTGCAGGATCCGGGACTTTTCGTGCTTGCTCGCCGTGGACCGGGCGGCGTGCTTGAAGGCGACAGGTGGGGAGAAAGGCGTGCCTGAAGGAGAGATGCCTACATTAAGGTCAGCGCGCAAAACCACCGAAGAGCACACAATCAGCGCGAAACGACAATCTCGCACTGAATCTATACATACCATGGGCATACTGCATGTGGTAGCTGCAGTGTCATCATCAGCAATCGCTCAATGTGAGTACCTGCAGAACTCTGTATGGAGACGTCAGCCTTCACCACGAAACACAATAGCACCCACATACCACTTATAGGCACTGAACTTCGTGCTCAGCCACACCTTGCGATTGGCGCCACCTCGCGCAAGAGGCTCGACGCATATCGGACAGAGACCCACCTGCAGGCACGCCAGTCAGACAAGCCTTCCGATTGGATATATGCGCACCTTTGAACCACCCTTGCCGCGTACCCAGCGCGGTGTATACAGGTCGAGCGGGCTACGGGGAGCGTTTGGTACCGCACCTCCAAGCGCACGTTCCATGCTGAGTTCTGGCTCAAAACAGGGGACACGGACGCCGTATGCGGGGACAGGGAAACGACTGTAGAAGCAAGGGAATGCGTGATGCCGTGGGACGTGCGCCGGCAGAATACGCTGTGCGTACTGCGGAACAGCGTCCTCTGAACACTCTCCAGCCGCCTCCTCAATCCGTGGCGTCGAACAACGCGAAGGCGATGCCGCAGGTGAGGAGCGATCCTCGTCTTGGCGATGGACTTCGACAAGTCTTGCGCGCTTTCTTCGGTTTTCGCTCGAGAGCTCGTAGTTGTCGTCGCTATCGCTGCTCGAGTGATCGTGAGCTACAGTCACAGGTCGCCGCCTGCGTTTGCGAGAAGAAGCGGGAGGGCCCTCTGTAGCTGACTGGGCAGTCCGTGAAGGACCTGCACTTGTCCGTGTCCGCGCTCGAGTTCGTGGGGGGCTGCCGAGCCAGTCTGCACAGTTCAAGCGCGAGCCAATGCTCCGACTTGGTGCTGAAGACTCGAGTTGCACGCGTCGCCGTAGTCGATGGACAAGACTGTGCTCCTCCAGCAGCACGGATTGGCTAGCGGCTGAACTACTGTGAGTGCGTGGGGGTTCGCTCGCGGAGGATAAGTGGAACGGAGCGAGGTGAACGGCTTTGTCTACGACCTCGGCGCTGGGGACCGACTCATCCGGTTGCACGTCGCTCCTGGAACGGTGGGGCTTGTTGCTTTTTGCTATGCTTACGTTCGTGGCTGTTCCTCTTCCGAGCTGGACGCGTGTCACGCTGTCTAGTGTAGTGGTGTCGCTGGCAGGCGTCGAAAGATTTCCGACCAGCGTAGACGAAGCCTTGTCGTCGACGGACAATTCAGATAGTGGTGAGAGAGATGTTTGCGAGGAGGGGTGATCATGAGGAGGAGAGCTTGGATACATCAGTTCAAGGGAGGCAATGGGCGATGACGATGGGTCAACCGTCAGTCTATCGGTCGTGTTGATGTGCCGGTCAGTATTCATAAAGTCAGTCTGCTCAAGGAATTGGCGGTCAGCAAAACAGTGTAGAAGGACACAAATCAGAAGAGAGAATGAGATAGAGACAGTACGTGACTGCGGCGTGCATATATGCGGTTACGATCGCTTTTCTCGGCTTGAGCAGCAATACCACATGCCTTGCAACGACCGTGACAGCAGGGGTAGATATTTGAGTGCCTTTGGGGTGATAACAAACGGCGGAATCGGCGCCGCCTACTCAAAGTGACCAGAAGAGATGACGTACATCGTCAGTCAATTCATTGTCCAGATCAGTACGGGAGTATCGAGCCGATAACTTGTAATCGGCATGGGATATGGCGACGTTTAGCAGCCGGCGATGGCTGCGAACGCGAGTACCGCGCGGGGGCCTGTCCTCTGCGGGTAGTTAGTTCTGCGGACCGCGAGAGCTAGGCTAGTGCTCTTACCAGCCTTGCGCCGCTTGGGATCCGGCAAGCGTGCCTCTGCGCGGGCGCGTTCCTGCTCTTTGCGCTCGCTCTCATGGAGGATTGGCGAGCACGAGACGGCCTCGAATGCAGGGTGGCGGGGAGAGTCCCAAAAGACATAGGGAGAGCTGAGCGGATGGCCGAGCACGTCGAGCCTGGTGCGCTCTAGGGGCAGAATACTGCGGCTGGGCGTGCAGGGTCCTGGAGAGGGCGGAAAGGTGCTCTGGGTGCTCTGGGAGTGCGGGTGTGAGCCGGTGCTGGCGGATGGATAGAGGTTGAATCGGGTCGATGGCGCGGGCGAGGCGGCGAGGTGGAGGAGGGTGTCTGCGGCGGTGAGGGTGCGGAAGGAGGGGTGAGCGGTGAGGTCGGGGTAGGGGCAGTCGCGGCGGGGGGTGGGGGACTCGTAGGGGACGCGGGCGGGGATGTGGAAGAAGGGCGAGTCGAGGGTGAAGCGGGGCGAGCGCTGCGGGGGTGTGGCGGGAAAGGAGAACATGGCGACGGCGGGGCGAGCGTCGAGCGGCGGGTCTTATATACCCTCGACCGCTTTGACAGGCGACGAGCGAGAAGCGCGTTGTTTGCGCGTTGTTTGTCCGCCACGTGGCCGTCGGGGCGGCGTAGACGCCAAAGCGCCCCCCGCCACGGGTTGAGCAGCAACCATGCGTTTCGCCGCCGCCGCCGCCGTCCTTGCCCTCGCCGAGTACGCCGCCGCGACCGCCCTCACCACCGCCATCGCCGCCAACGAGCGGCTCTGCTTCTACGCCGACGTCGACAAGGCCGGCGAGAAGCTCGGCGTACGTCCTCCCTCTCTCGTCTGCCGCGCCGTCTGACGTTGCGTCCAGTTCTACTTTGCCGTGCGTCTCCTCTCTCCCGCAGCGCACCACCCCGCCTGACCTCTTCTCAGGTCCAATCCGGCGGCTCCTTTGACATCGACTTCGAGGTCCGCGACCCCAACGACAAGGTCCTCCTCGACGGCAAGGCCGAGCGTCAGGGCGACTATGTCCTCACCGCCAATACTCCCGGCGAGTACGCCTTCTGCTTCGAGAACGACATGAGCACTCTCACCGAGAAGCTCGTCGACTTTGACATCATGGTCGAGAGCGAGCCCCGCCGCGACCCGCCAGCACGCACCACCCAGATCTCAGAGCAGACCAGCGCCCTCGAGGAGAGCATCTTCCGCCTGAACGGCATGCTCCTCAACATCAAGCGCACCCAGAAATAGTGCGTTCCTTGCGCATTCATTGCACGCCGCCACTCACTCGTCCCAGCTTCCACACACGAGAGAACCGCGGGTTCGACATCGTCAAGTCCACCATGAAGTGCGTCTCGCCCCTCTCGCGTCTCTGCCTTCGCTCATCCTCTGCAGCCAGCTCTTCTGGTACGCCGTGCTGGAGGTTCTGGGCGTCGTTGGCATGGCGGTGTACGTGCTCTGCCCTCACATCTGTTTCGCCGCTGACGCCTGCGCAGCCTGCAGGTCTACGTCCTCCAAACATTCTTCACAAAGACTGGCAGACGATACAAAGTGTAGAGTCGCTACTGCTGTTCTTGCTTCGGTATCAATACCATCCACTGCACAACAAGATATGCTCCGCATCTGGCCCCGCAGTCACCCCGTCACCGTCTGCTCTCATGCATCTATGATCTCCATAGCACCCGCCGCAATGCCTCGCCACAGCCATCGGCCCGCAAAAAGTGGCGCGCGCATGGCCTCTGCCCGACTCGTGCGATGGCCTGTTCGGGCTGGCGCAACCGCCGTCGACCCCAGGGCTCCACGTTTCGACGGCTTGCGCCGACGAGCACACGTCCAAACCCTGGACGCTGCTCTCGACCGAGAGTCCGCGCACCAGGGCCACACCCCAAGCCTATTGTCCACGCCAGTGCCTGGTGTGTCCCCTGCGGTTCACCCGCAGACGCCTCCGTGTCTGGCAACCTGTCGCTGGAGCGAGCCCAGAATGGCAGCCACGGGCAAGGGCCGTGTGTTATTGGGCTCAGAGCGGGCTTGCAAGTCAGAAACTCAACAATCTTACTGAAGTGGGTGGGTTGAAAATGACAGGTGTTCTCGGACAGCCCTGTCTTCTACCCAGTTGCTGCTTGGTGTTGTAAGGAAATACAGGGAAGGGTCTGCGCATGGGCCGCCCGCTATTCCATGTCTGCCACCACTAATTAGATGCAGAGTTTAGTATGATCAGTCTTGTTGGAAGTTGCACTTTAAGCATGCTACGAGACGTCCATTCAGGCCAGAAAGTCGAAGAATTAGATGCTTTGTGCTGTGCTCTGTGCCCAGCCCCTGTCCACTGCAGAATTTGTCTGATGTTTGCCACTGAAATCAGAATCCAAATATCAGGGAAACAGAAACCATGTCCTCATGGTGTTGTGACCAGAGAACATTGTGAGGACATTGTGAATGTCCATATCAGCAAACATGTTGCATGTCTGCTGCATGTCACTGTGGGGAACTGCTGTAGACATGTGCTGTGTTTCAATGAGCAATACGCTAGATTATCATAAGCATGTCATTATATGGCTGCCATTGATAACACTATGAATATTGTGTAGTGTTTTGCCTTTATTACAGTGTGGTAAGCACAATTTTCTATTACAGAAAATAAAAATAAAACTGGTTGATAAATCGATGACTGCAGGTTTTCTTGCAGTTTTTGTGACAGTCACAAATCAAGGAGATGTCATGAATGTGATAGCGTAGCCCTATTCTTGGCCTCATTTTTGGCTATTTTCCTCGATTAATTCAATGAGTGAGCAGCTGTCGTGTTCAGCGGATGTAACTGTCGCGGAGCAGGGGCTCAACGCTGCACGAGGGAGGGCGAATGGGGAGTCAACAATGAGGCGCAGCAGAGCGGGTCACGCGGCGACGAACAAACTTACACAGCTGTCTGTATTGACCAAGTTAACATTTAGCAAACTATTCTACTATACAAGCTGGGGCTTACCTGTCCGTATTGACCAAGAGGTCGAGATGACAGACAGGAGCGAGGAGTGCTACCCTTATATACTACAGTACTCTAGGGCAGGCTGTACGATTACCTAAGCTGATGGGCAGTGCCTGGCATAGCCAGCGAGGCTGCGACGCGGGCTACGCGGCGAGGCTGTGTGGGGGCTATGTCATGAGGCTGTGTCAGCTGGCAGTGTCTGAGGCTGTGTCGAGCCAAGGTGGTGTCATCAGGTTGATCAGCTCGGCATGTCTCGGCGAAGGGAGTCATCAGGGATGACAGTGCCGCTTCGGCGATCCGGGGAACCGGTTGCAAGGTAGACCGGTGATCCGGGCAGTGTCTGGGCGCACAGCGGGATGCGCTGGCGTCTAGAGGTGATGCGCCATCAGGGCACTGGCACTGAATGGCCAGGCGCTGAGTGTGGGCGGCTAGGACTTGTCACAGTTTTCAAATTCCCTACGGTTTTATTCTTGTAAGCGCCCAGTAGGTGCTAGGGATTAGGGTTATGGACTAGGGTTAGGACAGTCACGCGTCAGAACGCGGTCACGTATTGGTCACGTGCTGGGAAAGGACTCAGAGTCATGTGAGGATCTTATCTTTATTTTATCTATGATGTAGACGCTCCGGTACAAGGGTATAGTAGGTAGCCGGACCCAGGGTCCAGGTAGTGTATTCTAGAATAGCGTAGAAGGTTCTGGACACATCTGGTACTCAGCTTTAGACTTCGCCGAGCCCGGAGTGTCTTGGCAAGTATTGCACCATCATTACGCCATCACGCATGTGATGGGCAGTATCAAGGGTCTCGGGTAGTACCAGGGGTCCTCCCCTTCATGTATATATACCGGGCTCTGCTGGGCTTAAGTCCCCAGCATCATCTACCTCGTCTACCAACTACTTCACTCACATCCACTCGCAGTCAAGTTCCCCCACCAAGCTACTAGGGTAAGTAGCGGGGTTTACTTTGACAGGACTCCAGACGGCGCGAGGACTGCTCGCCCGTTGGATTAATCGAGGAAAATAGCCAAAAATCGGCGAAAGATAGGGCTGCGCCATCACATCCGTGACAGTAATGGTGTAGCCCTATCTTTCACCGATTTGTGGCTATTTTCCTTGATTAATCCAACGGGCGAGCAGCCCTCGCACCATCTGGAGTCCTAGCCACCCACACTCAGCGCCTGATCACCGAGCGCCAGCGCCCTGATGGCACATCATCCCTAGATGCCAGCGCATCCTGCTGTGCGCTCAGACACTGCTCGGATCACCAGTCTGCCTTGCAACCAGTCCTTCGGATCGCCGAGGAGGCACTATCGTCCATAATGACTCCCCTCGCCGAGACACTCCGAACTATCATCATGTTGACACAACCTCGGCCTGACACAGCCTCGGAACACAGCCAGCTGATGCAGCCTCATGACACAGCCCTGGTACAGCCTCGCCGCGCAGTCTGCGTCACAGCCTCGCCAGCTGTGCTGAGCACTGCCCATCAGCTTAAGTAATCGTACAGTCTGCCCTAGAGTACAGTAGTATATAAGGGTAGCTTCCCTCGCTCCTGTCCGTCATCTCGACCTCTTGGTTAATACGGACAGGTAAGCCCTCACATGTATAGTAGTTCTTTTACTTCAATCTAACTTGGTCAATACGGACAGCTGTGCAAGTTAGTTCGTCGCCGTGTGATTCGCTCTGCTGCGCCCAGTCATTGTCGTCCCCATCTGTCCTCTCTCGTGTAGCGTTGAGTCCTAGCTCCGCGACAGTGTACCTGTAAAGCTCACTGGACTCAATAAAACTATTCGTACACCTGCAATGATTGACTCCGGTGCGACTTCGCTATTCATCCACGAGGATTTCTGTAAACAGGACAAGATCCTCATGGTACCATTCAAGAAGGAAATCACACTATACAACATCGACGGAACTAAGAATGAAGCAGGGTCTATCTGTCAAGGTGCGAGACGGAGATGGGCTGGAGAACGGAGAACGGAGCGGAAAAGGGGTCGGAGGTGGTCGAAGGTCGGAGGTCGGATGGCAGTCGGCTTCAGCCTTAAAGGGCTGCGCCCTCGGCGGTCTGCGTTGCCTGGATTTCGGAGTCGGAGATACGGAGAAGTGGCGGGGTTCGGGCCCACGCAGAGGTTGCAAGAAAGGATTAAGCAGAGTCGAGAAGGTACAAGGGGACCTAAGTCGATATCTGAACTGAAGAATACAAGTGCTAGCGCGTGAGCTTATATACTACTGAGTCCGGAGTTCATGGAGATGGTCGGAGATGTACAAAACATATCATACTTCCAATCTGGGATTTGTCTCAGGAACAAAGGGGTAAAGGTTTGCGAGATGATGAAGGCATGTGGTGACGAAAGCCCATAGCAACCAACGGAGTCGCAAGCTCCGGATGTCCGCTTTACTCCGTAGCTTCCCTCGAACTCCGGCGTTCTCCATGAGCGGAGTAGGCTCGGAGTTTCGGCGCCATGACAGTACCTCCCTCTTAGACCGAGACCTTCGAGGCCAAGTGAAAATCGCGACATCGTACGATTTCGTATTTTTTGTGCCCCAACGGAATGTGGCGCTCCCCAGCGAATGAAAATTGATCGGGTATCCGGGGTTACGGGAAGAGTGCCCGGGGTACGGATTTCGGGTATTTTAGGCTCGCGGATTCCTGGCTGGAGTTCCTCAGAACCACCATGTCTTCCGAAGAGGAACAACGCCTTGAGCAGAGTGAGTATCCCGGAGTTGTCCTCCGGAGTTCTGCTGCTAACGGGTTTCGCAGAAATCCGGGAGGCCGAGGAGGAGGCCAAGAGGGCCCTCGAGGAGGCGGCGCGCAAACGGCGCGAGATCGAGCGGCGGCGCGAGGAGGCGAAGCGGAAGGCAGCGGAGGAGGAGAAGCGGAAAGCGGCGGAGGAGGAGAAGCAGAAGCGGGTGGCGGAGCCGCGGAAACAGCGGGAGGAGAAGGAGGCGAGTGGGTCCGCGTCGGCCGCGAAGAGGAAGCGGCCGGAGGTTGCGGAGGGCTTGGCGGAGGCGGAGGCCCGGGAGCACGCGGAGGCGGAGGCTGCGAAGCAGACCCCTTGCGACTCTTGTCGCAAGTTGGGTCTGGAGTGCGAGTGGCGGGTTGGGGGGCGGGCGAAGGCCTGCCAGCCGTGTGCGGTCGCCAAGCGGCCGTGCACGAAGGGTGGCGTCTCCGTGAGCGGAGTCGCGCCGTGGAAGAAGGCCGCGGAGAAGGGAAAGGGCCGGGTTCCGGCGACAGCGGAGGAGGTTGCGGGCTCCGAGGCCGGGGCGGAGACGGGGGCAGCGTCGGCCGCGGATATAATTGCGGAGGCCTTAGGCCACCTGACGAACGCGGTGGATGACCTGACGGCGCAGGTCAAGCGCGAGGCCAAGAGCAATCGCGCTGAGTTCGCCAAGTTCGCCTACACCATGGGGGTGTTGGCGGACACGCTCTACGCCGGCCTCGCGGACCCGGACTTCAACAGCGCCCTGGTCCGGATGCAGTCCCTCGGCCCGGCGCCGGAGCCGGAGGTGGAGGTCCCGGCGGAGCAGGTGGAGGCGGTGCGGCGGGAGCTGGGCCTGATCAAGGCGGATCAGGCGAGGTGGCCCTACGAGGTCAAGAAGTGGGCCGTCCGCGTGGGGGCGATGAAGGCGGAGTTGGACGCAGCGGAGGCGGAGCGGGCCCAGGAGGGCGGAGAAAGCGGAGAAGAAGGCGGAGAAGACGAAGAAGAAGAGGAGGAAGAAGAAGAAGGGGGGCCTTTGGTGGAGGCGCAGGAGACAGAGGGTGAGGAGGAGAGCTCGGAGGAGGGTTCGGAGTCGTCGTCGTCGGAGGAGGAGGCGGAGAAAAGTCCGGCGTGGAAGAAGGCGAGGAAGGAGTAGGGGTTTTTGTTTTGTTTTATCTTATGTTTTTTGTTTTTAATTCTATGTGATGTTTTCGGGGGATTTGTCTGTGTGAGAGTGAACGGATACGGAAGACCGGAATTAGAGACGGAGCTCGGAGACGGAGAAATCGGAGAAATCGGAGAGAGACTTGTTTTGTTTTCTTTTTTTGATGTTGGTTCAAGGCGAGAGAGAGAGAGAAATGGAGAGAGAAACGGAAGGGTATCATCGGGGTATGGAGTCCGAGAGTGGACCGGGCTTTTCGGGGTACCGGAGATGGAAGTCCGCAATGTGTTCCTGAGCATGCTCTAGCTCGCTTGCCGGAATCCATTCGAACTCTTCGTCGGTGTTTTCATATCCTAACCAGCGGACCTTGTAGAGGAGAGGGCATCTCTGACGCTTGTCGATCTTGGAGTCTACGATCTCAGAGATCTCGTATTCGAGGTCTCCGTCGATTTCGACTGGAGGTGGCGGAGATGTAGTCCGACCTGGAATAGAGCTAGAAAGGTGAGGTTCTAACATGGATATGTGGTACACAGGGTGTACGGTGCGGAATTCGCGGGGTAGCTGCAGCGTATAGGACTGCGGGCCAACCTTTGCGATGACCTTGTAAGGGCCAAGCATTTTCTCCGCAAGCTTCGGAGATGGACGGGTAGTCCGGAAGTGCTTGGCCTTAACGAAGACCATGTCTCCGACCTGGAGGTCAGGCGGAGGTGATCTCCGGGCATCGGCGGGTCCTTGGTAGCGCTTCTGAGCTTCCGCGATTTGTGTCCGGAGCTCCGACTGGAGCTCGTGGAGATCGACGGCAAAGTCGCGAGCGCGAGCGGACGCAATGTCACGCTCGGGGTGCACTGTGAGATTTGGGTGATAACCCTTGTTAGCGAAGAACGGAGAAATGCCCGTCGTTGCGCTCGGGGCATTGTTGTACGCAAACTCCGCGAGCGGGAGTAACTCCGACCAGTTGTCCTGCTGGTAATTGCAGTACATCCGGAGATACTGCTCGAGAGTCTGGTTAGTATGCTCTGTTTGTCCATCTGCCTCGGGGTGATACCCGGAGGTGTAGTGGAGCTCGATGTCCAGAGCCAGTGCCAAAGAGCGGAAAAACTGAGAGACAAATTCGGAACCTCGGTCGGAGGTGACGTGCGAGGGAACTCCGTGCTTGGAGAAAACATGGAGGATGAACAACTTAGCTAGTCCCGGGGCATCAATCTCGTCGTGGGTGGGGATGAAGATTGCCTGCTGTCACAGTTTTCTAATTCTCTACGGTTTTATTCTCGTAAAGCGCCCAGTAGGCGCTAGGGGTTAGGGTTATGGACTAGGGTTAGGACAGGCACGCGTCAGAACGCAGTCACGTGTTGGTCACGTGCTGGGAATGGACTCAGAGTCATGTGAGGATCTTATCTTTATCTTATCTATGATGTAGACGCTCCGGTACAAGGGTATAGTAGGTAGCCGGACCCAGGGTCCGGGTAGTGTATTCTAGAATAGCGTAGAAGGTTCCGGACACATCCGGTACTCGGCTTTAGACTTCGCCGAGCCCGGAGTGTCTTGGCAAGTATCGCACCATCATCACGCCATCGCGCATGTGATGGGCAGTATCAAGGGTCTCGGGTAGTACCAGGGGTCCTCCCCTTCATGTATATATACTGGGCTCTGCTGGGCTTAAGTCCCCAGCATCATCTACCTCGTCTTTCACCCACTTCACTCGCACACTCGCAGTCAAGTCCAACCCCACCTAAAGCTACTAAGGTAAGTAGCGGGGTTTACTTTGACATTTAGATGATGCTATACCCCTTCGCGTCGACGTCGGCCTTAAGGGCTTGATCATCGTACGCAGCGTGCTTGACGTCATTGCCGGCGACGTTGGCACCTTTACTACTTATAATCTTGCGTTCGCAGGTTCGTTTCTTCGATGCGCGGCTACCACCTGTAATAGGGGTAGTTATCATTCGTGGGGCTGGCGGCTGAGGTCCACCTGTAAAAGGGGGCTGTACGTCGTTGGCCATGGGGTCGCATGGGCATTACTCGTCGAATTATCGCGAGTGATGTTTGTGTAGGCGGGTTCGAAGCGCACATCGACCTGTAATAGGCGATGCTGTGCTCGGCCTGTCCGGTGACCTAAACGACTTGGGATCTGGGGGATACGTTGGGCCACCTGACAAGGGGCTTAACATGTTGAGACCCACCGTTGGACGCGTGGCGCCAGGAGTGCGACCACGTGGGCAGGCTGTGCAATACAGCATGGGAATCTTCTTGCCGATCCACAGGCGTAAGTGGCCACACGGCGCGTGGGGTGTTGAGTCCACCGCAAGGTGACCGCATCCCCGGTACTGGATGACAAGCGGTAAGACGCTAGCATCTAGGAAGTCCGTGGAGATCGTAGTCGTAAGGCACGACAAACCATTTGCAGCGGGTGTGGAAACCTGACTGAGATCTGAAACTCCCCCATCGCGCATGTGCAGAGAGATAATGGCATGCCGTGAACGACTCTACCCACGAATGCGCGCGCATCAAGATTCGAACCGCAGCAAGAGAGGGCTGGTAACCCTCATTTTCTGAGCACTTTTCCTCCCATAAGCCGTACCTGTAAAAGGACGCTGGTTGATTATGTTATCACACAGATGAAGTTCTACAACAAGACCATCATTGCCCGCAACGCCGCCGCCCCCTACCCCTCCCTTGCCGAGCGTATCTCGCTTCGCAAGGAGACCCAGGAAAAGGTCTACGAGGAGGTCAAGGAGAAGCTGGCCGAGATTGAGCGCCCCAAACAGCGCGAGAAGTATCTCCTCCAGCGTGAGCGTAACCGTCGCACTGTCACCCGCTCCGTCCCAAAGGCCGAGCAGGATCGCATCAACGAGGAGTTCAAGGAACGCCTTTGGGCACTCGAACAGGCCTCCAGGCTCATCATGGAGATGAAGGCGCGCAAGCGTCTCGAGGACCGGATTTCGAATCTGGCTCCCTCACTCCTGAGTCGCCTGGGCCCCCCTCAGCACCTGTCTCAAGAAGAGGTCGAGGAGACATACGGGAACGACGGCGATATGCAAGGCAAGGTCCCGAAAGAAGCAGGTCGTATACAGAAGTCGCACATCATCGATCGAACGAAAGAGATGATGAATTTGTTCAACGCAGTAAACCTTCGTCTGGTACCGCTCAGCGACCACCTCGTCGACATCGACAAAGTCGACAAGGAGCTAGGCGACGAGGTCTCGAAGTTGCTCGTCGACTTCGAAGACTTATACGACCACTTCGACGAGAACAAGGGGAGAAAGAAGTTGAAGGGAAAGCATTACAGGTGGATCACGAGGGATTTAAAGAAAATAAAATATGTATCCTTCGAAAATTTTAGTACTCGATATGTAGAGATCGCAAGGGAGCTCGTCGCTCTCAATATCTCATTCAAATACTAAATCCACCTGTAACCCGATGCAATAAAAACTCCACCTGACACTGAACTTCTGTGTGATACATAAGAGTTTTCCTTACTTTCCAACTGTAAAAGTGGAAAGAATTTGTACTAACATACCTTTTGACTAAGAAACAATGGCTGACGCTGATCAAATCGCTCAAATCAACTGGACCGACATCAACTTGTCCTCGGACAATATCCAACTCTCTCACGAGACCACGGTTCAGGCCATCTCCTCGGTCGCAGCACCAGAGGAAATATCGCAGAACCAAAGGATCTTCATCCAAGAATCGATCTACGCGGGGGTTGTTGAAGCCTCCCGTCAGAACGAGGCCCACGTGAGGCACCTATTCGATGGTTCCTCAACATTTTTTACGCGGCTATGACATCGATTCTGGAGAGGGTGGACAAAGTCTGCCATGAGCTGGTCGAAACCCAGAAAATCACCTATGTCCAGGAAACCGTGCTGGACGGCGTCAAGGCGATCGCAGACAATGCGATCAAATAGTTGAACGCCCTCCCAGCCGGTATCGGTTCTGGAGGTGGCGCACCTGCTCGCCCCAAATCCGCCCAACCGCCGCTCTTCTCCGGTGAGAAGAATACGACGAAGTTTGAGGAATGGAAAAATCTGGTCGAACTTTGGAACAGCACCCAGGGTATCACGACGGACAAACAGCGCATAGTCAATGCGTTGTCCCTGTTGCGCGAACCAGCCCTGAAGCTAATGCAACCACT
>MJGA01000114.1:0-27729 GCA_001910725.1 Phanerodontia chrysosporium | reverse complement strand
CTGAAGAGGCTTCGCATGACTTACAGAATATGTTGTAGGGTACCTGGTACGACACCGGTCTTGGTGCCTGCGGTTGGAACAACGTCAACAGCGATGCCGTCATTGCACTGTCGCCCTCCGTCTACGCCGGTGGCGCGCACTGCGGCAAGGTAAGCAACTTGGATTCGCGAACTTTACCTCATATGCTCATCACGCCCCATACTCCAGACTGTCACTGTCACCAACGTAAAGACTGGCGCAAAGGCTACTGGCACTGTCGCGGACGAGTGTCCGGGCTGCGGTGTCAACGACATCGGTGGGTTACTACGACATTGCTGTCCAGGACAGTTCAACTTACTGTATTCGCTTTGTAGACATGACTCCGGGTCTCTTCCAGCAGCTCGGGTCCCTCGATGAGGGCGTCCTTACGGTTTCTTGGAACGTGTAAGGGCTGCCCCACCGTTCAACACCTTCCCCCAACGCTTCCCGGCACTTCGAAGCACTCCTTAGACATGTGAGCTCCTCAGGTGGGAGTCCATGCCCGTACGAGACCTGCGACAGCATACAATAGCTCTCGTATCGTCTTGGACCGGGCCTATTTATGGCGCCTGGATCGACCTCCCAGCAGGCCGGTGCGCCTTGAAAGAAAAATGTACAGAAGAAAAACGGATTGGTGTAGCATTAGCTTTGTTTTTGTTGTATCGCTGTCCGCTCACCACCAGGCGATGGTCTGAGCTGGGCAGCGCTGTGCTCTGCTGCAGTGTATCTGTAAAGTCGTGGCTCCAAGCGAGCTCGAAATAGAAGCGATGTCTCGTAACGCTCAGTACGAAGGCCTGATTGCCTTGTGTTCCCGCAGAAGATGTTCACCAGTGGAATTGTGCCTTCTTTCGCCTTCGCCACACAGCAAACCACAGCCGCAGCGCATGGTAACCCGCATCGCCCGCCAGCCTCTTAGCGGGGTGTTTTGATGCCATCATCCGCTTTCGGCAGCATCCCGCCAGTCGTTTAAGAACCAACGTCGACCTGACGCGATGTTCGCCGTCCGACACGACCTCCACGACCGGCTTGTGTGCTGAACGCCCCCACGACTCCCGCCAGCGACGAACGATGCAGCCGAGCTTGCTCCTCTCCCTGTCCTGCCTGCTCGCGGGCGCCGCGGCCGTGCCAGTGCAGAACGAAGCCCTCGGCGCCGACGGCACGCTCATCGTGGTCGACCCCAAGATCACGTACCCGACGGCGGACACAGTCTGGGTCGTCGGCCACAAGTACAACGTCACTTGGTGCGTGTGGTGATTGACGCGGTGCTCGCGGGACGCTCATGCAGGGTTGTGCAGGGACAACTCGGACCTGCCGGCCCTGGTCAATATCACAAACGTGGAGGGCATGGTCGTGCTCGGTCAGTTCGATGGTGATGGAGAAAGGCTCTACTTGGGCAAGTCGCACTTACCTGTGATGCTGCGGGTTTACTCATGAACGGCAACGTCGACAGATAGCCCGCTCGCGAAAGGTTTCTTCATCACCGATCCCTCTGTGGAGATCACTGTGCCGGTCGTACCTCCTGGGGACTACATGATTGTCTGTGAGTGATGTCGGCAACGCTAGCTGCAGTGCACCATATTGATATGCGTGTCCAGTGATGGGAGACTCAGGAAACGAGAGCCCCCAGTTCAAGATCGTAGCAGAGCCTCGTCGTCCTCAGCTCTTCAGCGCGTCTTCCTCTGCGACATCGTGTCTGGACCGGCCTCGCCGACCTCGAACTCACCGACCGAAGCGCCGACCGCTTCCCGTCGGCGACCTCCACCGTCACGGTTGGACCCACCCTCACAGCGGACAACGCCGCGCAACAGAGCGGTACGCAGAGCCCAGTGCCTACGTCCAATAGTGCCTCCTCGTGGTTCGGGAACAACCTTCTACCGGTGTCGCTTGCTTCTGCCATGATCACCCTTGCGATGGCCCTCTGAACGCCCTGACGGTCTTCACGCCCCTTTACGCACAATTTATGCCTTCAATGTCGGATATATCCATCACTACGATACCAGTCGTCTAACCTTGCCTTGGATACACTACGGGAGTTTGTTGGTCTATGATGCACCCGGATCGCTTCTTATAATCCAGATTTCCGATGCCCTGGAGTCCTTGGACTCTATCTCCCTATTTCTAGCCATGTAAATTAACGTATTAAATGCAGTCTCTGGTCCTTGTGTTAGTGAGACGAGGACGGATGAGGTGGTCCGTGCGCAAGTTTATCGCTTTCGGAGACACGTGACGCATACGCTAGAGTGATGGGAGCACTCGTCTCTCCGTCAACGTTTGCATTCTCTTTCTCACCTTGCCTCTTGCCCTCTCTCCCGCTTCTTTCCTTCGCGAAGGCTTTCGCGATGTCTGGACCAAATTCTATACAACAGTCTTCGATGGACAACCGGAGTCGGTCACGACGCCCGTTGAGGACCCCGCCGCGTCGCTTCGGCAGCTGCGTTGAAGACTTTGAAGTCGAAGCGGCGAAAGGGCCCAGATGGACCAGATCTGCCTTCCGGCCTCCCCTCGCGGCCCTTGCTACTGGCACACCCTCGATTCAGTTGGACTATGGCTCCGAAGATCCTTACGCGAGGCCCTCCTCAGTGCCCGTTACGGCTCCCACGGCGTCGCTCCCACCACGAGCAGACAACCGCCGCCACCACCACCATCACCACCACCATCGCACCGGTGCGTATGGAAGTAGACGAAGATCAGACTAGAGAAGAGGGAGAGATCAGCGACTCTGAGTCGATGCCTCCCCAAAGTCACCACAGGTCCACAAGCAAGCTCCGCCCCAATATCTACGGCTTCCGTAAAGTATCCAGCCAAGGACAGGCCCATGCCTCCGCCGGTTATTCCGCCATCTCCCTCAGTCTCCACTGTCTCGGTAAAAACGGAGTCGACTTCACATATGCTGTACGATGCACCAGCAAGTTCTCTTCAATCGTCACCCAGCCTCACCCGTTATTCTCCTGTGGCGGACTATGATATGTATACCATCGACGAGGAGCACGTTCGCCAGGACTAGCTAGTCAGTCATTGACCACAGGGATATACGACAGTGATGTTGATCTCGCTCATCTGACAGTGACTCAAGCGCAGTATGACACGGCGAAGGATATCGTACTTGACCTGCTGGGTGGGGTGTGCCTCCGAATATCTCGTCAACTGTGGACTCAGTCGTGAGATCATCTACTTTGTCTTCATCGAGTTGAACCTTCGCCTCCCGACAAATCTTGATACCACTGGCCTTCCCCCTCCTCCGTGGTATTCTCACGCATACGCCTCTCCAGAGCCCATATCACCGACAACTCCGTCTCGTGACCTGCAGAGGCCTCGTTCAGCCCCTCACCGGCGATCAGTGGGCGAGCCTCATCCCAGTCTACCGAAGAAGCCGACGGCACCGCAAGGCGCGCCCTCAGGCGGCGATAGTACCCCACTATCGGCCACCGCTGCACCTTTCGTCCCCAGTGCTTCTCTTGCGGCTGTACCGATGCAGTCTGAAGATTCGCCTACATCGCCAAGCTTAATCGACATGGAACAGCAAAGGCGACAAGAGCTTCTTGCTCGCAAAGCGGTTCTTGCCTCTCGCAAGAAGCAGTTCGTCGCCTCGTCTTCATCTTCCAGTGCCATCCCTGCGAAAGATGCGAACGATGCGGCGGCTACGCCGACAGTCGCACCAACGCAGTCGACGACTTCTTGAAGACCATTGATCCTGTTGGTGGCAACGCTTCCGGTAATATTGGCAGTACTTCTCGCACTACTGACGATCCTATGGACGTGGACGAGCCGATTCCTGGATTGTCCGCTGGCGATGCCCCCTCGACTTCACAGTTTCTCGACGCTTCAGCCCAACGCTCGACATCTCCAGAGTCTATGCCAGGGAATACGCGCAATATCCTCCACGCTCGGAGTCGGAAGGGTCAACTCGGTCTGTGTCTATTGAGAGGAACGGCCTTGGTTCCGATGCGTCGTCCAGCAGCGGTACCCCACAGCCTCAATCTTTTCAGTACGCGACGAGGTACCAAGCGGCCTGTAGCGGCCGATTCGTGGACATGGACGCACGACCACCTTCCTACAACCACCATCACCACTCGTCCCACCCTGCTCACCCTCATCTCCGACGGAAAACTCACTCGTTCGCGGGCATCACGCATGCAAGACGCATCGTCATAGACCTGAGTGACAGCGAAGAAGAGGTCGAGGAAGCGGTTGGCCATCGACCACCAGTTCCTCAGCAGCCGTCGAGGCCCCCGACAAGATTGGGTGCGTCACCTTCCTTGCATGCAACCGGAACAACATCGTTACCTGGCGAACCAGCTACTCCTGCCGCACTAGCAGAGAAAGAGCAAGAGATCAAGAGGATGCGCGAATTGATCGCAGAGCGTGAACGTGCAAGACTCAATAAGCTAGCAGCTGTGAGTCGCTCAGCATGCTTGCAGTTAAATGCAATTAACGCTAGCCCGCCAGAACTCCAACAGATCGACGCCTGTGGGTTCTACAAGCGGCACACCGGTCCCCCAGACACCTATCTCTGTTCAAAGAGACGAGGTTTCCAGCGCGTCTGCGTCATCAACGACAGATGCTCGCGTGGAATCCGAACCTGCGACTGCCAATTCCTGTAAGTGGGCTCTTTCTCGATAACGGTATTCCTCAGGCCTCCCAACTTTTCTAGCCTCTTCCGCCAGCAAGCACAATGGTTCTTTGCGTCTTTTCCACCAGTGAGGGCGTAACTGACCAATCCCACCAGATGTACCCAATACGCTCATGCAACCTGCACAATCAGATCAAGGCACGTACTCTCCTCTCGTACCCTCGTATGTGATCTCGTCTCCTTACGTATAGCTCTCCCCTCTCTGGCATCTCTGCTGGGCGATGCATTCGATATCCTTCACTGTTTTATCTTGCATCACCTTCCTCTGCAGTGCTGACCGCGGAGGCTCGCCAAGAGCATGTTGCGAGATTGTCGTCCCCTGTCTGTGCTGCCTAATTTGGATTGTAAAGAGCTTTGCTTAACTTCCTTCATTTCATGCACTGTTTTGTTCCTCACCATCCCCTGTACCATCCTCCACCCCGGCTTTTTTTTTCTCGCTTTCTATGTGCTATCCTTGTTTACTCTGCAGGACGATCCCGAGCCAGAAGCGATCCCCGAACCCAGGAACAACACGGCAGTCGACGCAGGTGTCTCCATTATGGAGGCGTCGACGGCCCAGGTACGTCTCCGCCCTTAACTTGGACGAATTTCCGCTTCAAGACGCGTACACTTCTTCAATTGTGCTGATTACGTCCGCAGGCATCGTTCCCGGCACCGTCAACTAGCCAATTCTCAGCATATCAATCGCTTCTCTCCACTTATCCTCTTTTGCGTACTCGCTCACCGCCGCAGTTACTCGATGCTGACAGCCGGACGGAGTCTGTGGCGCCTCACCCCTCTGACCTCTCTGTCTTGTCACCAGTGTCTTTGAGTACAATCAAGGCCGCCGCTGTCAACAGATGGTTGTCAGACCCATCCCGGCGGGTATGCCAATACGAGGTTCCTGGAGGGGGAGAATGCCGAGATCCTCAATGTGAAGACATACACCCGTCGCAAGCCTCGACGGTAGAGCCCAGTGGTACGCCCTTCTTTTGTAACTCGTCGTTGCTCACATCTTTATCCTTGTCCCATGCTCTCGTGTCTTTCTTACCCAACCGCTCCCCGCTCAGACGAAGAGACCGCGCGACACCTCTACAGTGCGCTCCCGAAGGCTTCCGAGGTCACTATGGAGCAGCTCTTGGCTGCGCTGCAAGACTTCCGCCGGCAGCAACTGGGCTTCGAGGACCGCGTCAAACAGGCACTGGCTTCCCTGGGCCTCCGTATGGCCGCATAGGATGAGCGGCGGGCCTTGCTCATCGCTCCCGCGGGAGTAGGGCATTCCGCAGTTCGGGAAAAATTGTACCATGAAGAGCGCTTTGCGCCACCAGATAGGCGGCAGCGTCATCTGGCGAGTTGGTGGCTGGTGCCTCCTCATGTGAGGTTCGCGGCTGTCTGGACAGCCCATGTAGGCCGTCGGTTCTGTGGACGAGTTCGCGCTTTCTGGTGTATTGGTGGTCGTGTCTTCGTGCTTTCTCCTGCAAACTCTTGTGTCATAACAGCCATCTTGCTATCTAGTTGTAACCTTGTGTCTCCTGTGCAATCCATACATTTCATTCGGATCGTCCGTGCATGCGAGAAGCCTTGTTAGACTGGGGGACGTGGCGAGTAACTTTGCGCGAGCGTTGGTTGGAATCGGGCGTCTAAATCGGGGATCGAGCAGAGGGCCGCGTGGCGCTCGCCGCGGCCCGTCCGAGTTCTGTATCACTACCGTGATCTACAACTTCAGCGAGAATGACAGCAAAGGTAAGTAGAAAACATTGCGTAAACGGGGAAAGAGTTGCTCATATTGACAAATCGAAAGGTTATCTTACCGAATAACAGGACGACATCCTCCATATTACTTGATATCTCTGAACTATGGCATCGCTGAGATACCAGCTCTGGACATCAAGAATGTAATCAGAGCTCATCCTCTTCCGAGCGCTCGAGACGATAATTGGCTGCCTATGGATCTGACTCAGTCTTTCCTCGCAGGCTGTGGGACACCACGGATGCGCCCATTCGCCCGTGTCGCATCTCGCTGCTGCTTCACCTGGTCTGGGCGCGATCACAAAGCAGTTCATCGGAGTATGGCACAGCTCGGGCAGACGTGATGAAGTGATGGGTATGGTCATGACGGCCCGGCCTGAGCATGCACTGCCTCATGATGCAGGAAGACCCTGCGCGACAAGCCTCGCACTTACACCTTGACTCTGATTGTCGTGCACCTTGCAACGCAAATCGCGGTGAGTCGAGCTGCTCTATCAACTGAACAATAGATCTGATGAGTGAACGCTGTAGTCATCGTTCCCAGCGCATTGCGGCACGGCTCCTAGCAGTATACAGACAGTCGATCGGTCAGTATAGGATATCGTTGATCGGGAGCTCATATGAACAAAAGCTTACAGGAGGAGCGAAAGTATCATAGCCAGGATCATGGGATCCCTCATACTCCGTGACGACTTCTCCACCTTCCTACGAAGTGCTCGCGATATCGACCTCGCCATCGAGTCCGTGGAGCATTATCTTCTCGCCTTAAAGGAATTTAAGAACACCCGGTGCCCTGTGCTTTGGATGCCAGATGACATCCTAGTGCGCATCTTCAAGCTCGTCGTCGACGATCACGATCTCTATGGCACCGCGGAATACCGTTCGCACACTGATCGTCCGCATCGATGGCTTTATATCACCCATGTTTGCAAGAGGTGGCGCCAGGCAGCCTTGGACTACCCTGTCCTTTGGACACGCATCATTGTCGGAAGGGCGACACTACGAGGGCAGACCTTCATCGCGAGGGCGGGCGAATGTGAGCTGACTATCGAAGCCAACGAATACAAATGGGACTCTAGCGACGCCACCGTCACTGAGGCTCTATTCTCTGACTACGCCCATAGACTGAAGAATCTGCGTGGATTCTTGATTACTCCGAAGCTCATATGCCGTGCACGCTCCCACCAGGCGTTGGGCTTGCCGCTGCTCGAGTCTCTCGGCGTTCTATACCGGAACACCTATGGATCTGACATCTTGCCGCGGGACTACATGTTGGACGACCTCACTGTGGACAATGATGGAAGGCAAGCCGCGAGTTCCAACCCATTCCATTTCCCACCACTGTCCGACGCTCCGATGCCTCGCATTCGGCGGATATTCAGTGATAACCTTCCTTGGCGACTTTTGCAGTCTTTCGTACGCCCTTCCTTAACACATCTACACGTCGCTAGGATGCACTATCAATTGCCGTCGGTGAAGGATTGGCTTCGTATCCTTCGAGACATACCACACCTGGAACATCTGGAATTGAACAATGCCATCCGGCCACTGCAACTCTCAGCTATTCGTGATGGTGCACACCTCTCCGAGCCCGTAGTCTCTTTACCAAAGCTGAAGCAGGCGTTGTTTTCCCAGCCCTTCGGTTGTCCAGCAGGCGCTGCTCTCCTCCTCTTTCATATTGACTCCCCTCCACGCACACGCATATCCATCACACCTGGTGAAATGGACTACTCGCCAGATCCAGAACTCAACTCCCACGTCCAGCTGCGGGTGCGGTTCGTCACTAGTTGCTTGGCCGGACGCATGTCACGCATCTTGAACAACCCCCAGTATAACTCAACTATCCAGCAGCCCCTCTATCGCACTGCAGTGTTCGCTATGGAGATGGGTGAGGATGAAGATGCGGAAACGCCGATCACACCTCTGTGCAAGGTAACATTCTACGACGATTATTCACGTACACGACCCGAAAAGGAGGGATCTTTGGTGATCGCCTTCGTACCAGGATACGGTCAAATGGCCAGCGAACACGGCGAGGAGCTACTTCGTGATGTCTTCGACTCAGAGCTGTTCTTTGGACTTCAGAGCCTACTTGTCATGCCGGTCGACTTGGAGATATTGTATGACCCAAACCAGCATCCACTGTTCGACGACCTGAGAACATGGACGCACCTGGCAGAGTCCCGCGTAGGACGCCACCTACTTCATCTCGGGATGGAGGATGCCCCTTCGGTTCTCCCTACTGTAGAGAAAGCCCTATTGTGCCTCGGACCGACGCGGATCCCATCCCTTCTTTCGAGCAGCTCGAAACATTCGCCATCTTACCTAGCAGGGCCACTTCGGAAATCTTCACCGACCGAGACCAATATATCGTGGCAGAACTAGCTTTACGTGATGCTTTGGCGGAGCGGAGACGGAGAGGTCTCGGGCCGTCAAGAGTGGATATTGGGAACGGCCTCGTCGCTATCGATGAATTCCTCTCGAGTGCTCCAGTTATTTGCGAGACGGGGAATAATGAGTGTAGAACTTGGTAGTGGCGTGACAGTAGTCCGTGCATAGAATGTATTTGTAGTATTAGAGTGATCTAACGACTGACGTAGCTCCTCTTGTGCCCTTCAACTTCCGAATGGCATTGTGCTAGAGACATACCTGATAATGGTGGCGGAGCACGGTGAGGCTGCGCATCAAAATAGAGCTGGAGTCGGTAACGTTTAACTCGTCTTCATTATACCAATATCCCGAGATCGGATGCAACGTCTGTCACTTGCGGGAGCTAGCATGTGGCGACGTGCCGTAGCTCCCACCTCCACTGGAAGAAAAAAAGGGAAATCAGCCCCGACTCGGACGTTGGTAGACGAATAACGAGCTTGTTCTCTTGTCTTCGCTGTTGGAGACCCTGAACTTCTCGGCCGTCAGACCCGCAGGTGACGGAGGGCGTTCGCTCACACGTCTATAAAAGCATGGCAACCGTCGCAGAATATCAGTGCGCCACAGTAGCTGCTACGCACATTTTACGAGGTGAGAGGCTTCAGACCCATCCTGACATGCATTCTCTTTATCATGACCACGTCGATACCGCTAGTCAGCGTTTAACATGCAGATCAAATCTCTCGCCGCCACTGTCGCTCTCCTCATCGTCAGCTATGGCGTTACCGCCCACCCTACGTCTATCGACGGCGTGATCTCTCCTTGCAAGCGGTCAGTGTACGCGATCGTTCACAGCCATAAACCCTCGACTCACTGATGCGCAGCACCCTGCCCGACGGGTCCATGATTGAGGCTAGATGCTGCTGCTAGAGGGGTCCATGCATACCGAGTCCTAATGGCAGCGCGAGGGCATGGTAGCGGCCGCCGCCAGAGTCGGTGCATCCTACCCGCAACATCTATGGTCGAACATGACGCGATCATTCCTATGGGACGTGACAGCGTTCAGCAACCGATATCGAGTATCTGGGACTCACCTCGACGGATACGTTTCTGGGCTGCATTATCGTTGGATAATTCGTATAGCAAGTGTCCTCGATATTCATCAATAAAATACATAGTCGGATTGCCCTTAAATTCCGTAACAACTCCCATCGGCATCGCAGGTATTGTAACAGCATAACGATTTCACCAGAACCTAAATTGTTCGCTAAGAATGAGCTTGAGCTTCAATGACTTGACGGGAATGCGTAACTGACCACATACCCATGATCGCTATCTGTCTCATGGAGAGCCACCTTCCCCTGCATGCACAGCTGTGGCGCCAACCTAACGGCGTCTTCGACGGGGTCGACAGTCACGGAGAGCTTTCTGAACCGTGGATACTTGCTGCTGTCGCTGAGCGTCTCGTCGAGGGCGCTCCACGGGAATCCTAGGAAATACTGCCTGCCATGATTCCACAGCAGCACGTCCTCGAGCATGCTCGTCTTGCTCGGTAGCGTCTTAATGATGCTTACGAGTGCGTCGATGCAGGCTTCATCGGGCGGCAGCGCCCGGGTAGACAGCGACCGGAGTTGCGTGCATTCGCTCAGGTCGAGCGCACCTAGAAGGCGTGTGAGAAAGGATGAACACCCGTCGACTAGGCAAACGGCTTACGGAGTAGCCCTTCACAGTCTCTACCATCCTTGACACTATCGAACCGCAGCCTCAAGTTTTCAAGGGTGGGAGCGCACTTGCTGACGAGGCGGGCGACGGCGGTCGGGAAGATGGCGCGGGATTCGATGGCGGGAAAGTCAATGGAGACGGTGCGCAAGCTTGAACCAGTAACGGTGCACAAAAGCCAATTGATGATATCCACCATGACATGAGGCTCGCTGATCGTCATGTTGAGGTGTTCCAGGCGGAGCTGGGTCATGCGCTTCATGCCTCTGCATGCCAGTGAGTGCGAGCCGGCTTTGACCTCAGCTGCCCATTCCAGCTTCGAGAGGTAGAGTTGTTTGAGCGTGCGGAAGCTGAGAATGAGCCGTGCGAAGTCCTGGAATTTCACGAAGCGGCAGCCATACAGCAGGAGACCTGTGAGCGAGGGAAAGTGAGATAGCGAGACGTAGAAGCTGCGGTGCACCACTGGCGGGATGCACGCGAGGCGGAGGCGGCGGATGTGGGGAAAGCGGCGGGTGAGCGGTTCGGGCACGGTGCACATCCATGTCTGCGCCGGCGCTTGAGCGGGGTCCAGGTCGTACCCGACGTCTAGAACTCGTATCTCGAGGAAGCCGGGCTGGGTATCCGCCCGCTGCAGTAAGGATGAAAACTGATCCTTTGTCTTCGCAACGGCTGCAAAATGGTACAGGTGACGGCGAGCTCTATGAACCCAACGATGACAAGTCAGCGAGCAGGCGAGAAGGGTCCGAATGCTGTCGTTGAGGTCGTAGTATCCGGCGACGTAGTCGATAACTTGTTCGCAAAGCTCTTGCGGGATTCGAGCTATTCCTCGCGGCCGTGAATACCCAGCGTCGGACTCGGACATTGACCCGACTGAGCGCGGAGAAGGCGGGGTTGGAAAGCCGACTACCCAGAAGCATTGCTATAAGTCGCAGGAGTGGGAAGGCTCTTCCTAGTTGTGTCCAAACACCGGCGGGGTACAATGCAACTCTCTTGGACCGACGACATGGTCGAGGGAGTATTGGGTTGAAGGTAACCAGGAGACGGCCTCGATGCCACGCCGCTAGATCTGATAGGCGGAGTGGCGCATAACCACATTGCTCGTCGGTGTCTTCCTCATTGTCAGCGACGGGCGACGAGGAGAGCCGCCGAAGCGCGGGCGAGACGTGGCGGTAGAGACCAGGGACAAGTCAGGACAGATTGCGCGAGACGAACAAGCAGTTCCCAAAGTGCAAAGCGCCTTACGAGATAGTCGACCCTCGTAAACACCGGTGCACCGGTGCGAGCCGGTGTTCGCCAGATTCTCGCCCGCTTGGTGCATCGCCAGTAGCTTGTGACAAGGATTGGCAGTACGAACAGGGCGACGAACAAGGGACGCTGTCACGTTGGCGTGCATCGCCTCTCGCCTTTCCTAGCCAGATAAAGAGGTGAATACGGTTGCTGCGATGATGCTATGTCATCCAGGAGCCAAGGGAAGCAGGACATAGAAAACACGTCTGATGCAAGGTAGAAGATCTTGGGAAATCTCGATCACAGAGGAGAGAGCCGGAGCTTCACTCACTACGTAATGCCGTCTGTAGCTACCCGCGAGAGACGGACTGCACCATCTTCCTCAGCGTGCACTTCTTGCCTCGAGGGCTTTCCGAATCGTCTGCAGTCAGCGCCCTGGGTTGAAATTGACCAGTCCCTAAGTCACTATTTCATCGGATCTATTGCCGGCCTGCAGTCAACATCGCAGTTGTATATAGAAATTTGAAGACAACTGACTTATTGTGCTGGGCTAGCTCACCAGTAAACTCATGTGGCGTGCTCACTGGGGTGGGCAAAGTGACCGGGGGAAACGCAAGCGCTAGTTCGCCCGGCGTATGCCGGATGATGCGCACCATGCCATTCTAGGCAACCCCCAATCATGCGACGGTCATCCGCTCTCTTCGTCCTCGTCCGCTGCCTGCAGCTTTCCGCATGCCTTGCTCAAAAGACAATGAACCGCGCAATATTCTATACAACCCGCGTCCTTTCAGATCTGCGCTGAGCGTCGCGACGCCGCTGATCCCGCGTTGCCCCAGTCAGGGGCTACGTCTCCACTCAGATATGCAACGAGGACCAACGGTATGCCGTATGCAGGCGGAGCGTCACACGGAAGTGGCGCACTGCAGTAGACGTGCTAGGTCCGTGGACCGCGTGCCGTGCTCTTCGAGTGCAAATGTAGCCTAGGCCCTCGTCATTCGCTGCGCAGATTTGCAGGCCGTGCAGGAGCTATAAAGGCGCAGGCGCAGAACCGATGGACGACCACTTTTCTCTTAACAAACCTCTCCAGTCCACCACCACAAGTAGTCAAAGAAATGTGCGTGAACTCGTATGAAACCCGCCTGCGAAGTTCGTCGGTAAGGAATCACCGTCACACCCCACCATGCCGTTATTCTTATATACTTCTAGTTCTCCCGAGATGCCCCCTCTCTTCCCAAAGAAAAATCGGGTGAGGTCGCAAGGTACAAGACAAGACTCAGTCAGCAGGTCAGTGCCTCTGTTTCTCGCTTTAACAACCAGCTAATTCAGGTCTGTACACTTGTCCGCCGCTCAGGTGGAAGAAGAAATGAGCACACAACCCTCTGCACCCGACGCACCAACTGGTAGCCGGCGGGCATGACATCATGCCTTCGTGCCTGGGGATGCTGCTCACGCTGCTCATCCCTGGGCGATGGCGTCAAGGGTGTGGATTATCCGCGATGGATTGGCTCGCCCTGACTCGGATTGGAACCGTCCATGCTCCTTGACCTCGAGGGCACAATACCCGTGTACTGCATCACATATACTACATATACATTCTGTATTGCATGACCTTCCGTACACCGCGCGAGCATGGCACGTTCGTGAGAGCAAAGCATGGTCCATGCATGTACCCTAGCCAACGGCCGTTGCCCTATGAAAGCCACGCTGCAAGACTACGCTGAGATTCTCCCAGCTTGTATTGCCCGGTCTTGGTGGTATCAGATGGAAACAGTTCAGAGCATGACGCAGGCAGGCTCACGGAGAAAATGTATAGCAGTCGACACACTGGTACGGAATAGCGCCTTGAACTTCCGCGTTGTCGGAAGTACGACATCCAACTTTCGCGAACCTCCCATCTCCCGTCCTCCGTCGACTAGACTCGATGGGGGTAGATGGGCGACCGCCACCACAGCACTTCTTCCCGGGACGCCCACATAGACGACGTCAAATACACTCGAGAAAACCCTTCCATGCCAGTTCGCGCTGAGCATGTAAATCCTCTTTTTAGGCGTGTCCAATGGAGCGGGAGATGAGATTTACGCGTCGCCTCGCCTATGACATAAAGATTTTCGCTCTCAGGAGGCGGAGGAACAGTAAATGTCTTGGAGAGCACATTGTTCCCTGTGGGGCACCTGTCTCGGCAGCGGCGTGTACGGGCTCGTCCTGGAAAACCACCGGTCGCCGTCAGGGGCAATACAAGGCACTGAACAGGAAACACGTTGCGCAAGATCGCGGATGCCATGACGGCATCCATGCCTCCGCTACACCCGTCTTCGAAAATGAACGGCCAGAACGTGCGAATGTGATAGATGGTCGTCCGGACGGGGCACATAAAACAACGTGCGGGCGGGCCACACGCGAGGCCCCCTAACGCTTGCTCGCCCCCGGACGACCATGGACCACGAGAGGACACGGGCAGATGCCCTTGGTATGTGTTCGAGCGCCCCGACTTGCCAACCCCTTGACGCTGCTCTTCCGCCAGATATCCCTGCGGTAGTCATCGAGGACGCCAACGAAGACGAACATGAGGACGAGCAGGCGGCGGAGCACAAGGTGTCGTTCCCAGCGTGGATGAGGTACTACGAGCAGCGGCAGCAGCTCTGCTACAGGGTGAGCAACCCCAACTGAGCTCTTCGCGGGCAGGAGACGCTGACGCCGACACAGCACGCGCTGCTCCTGGAGAGCATGCTTGCGGAGTGCCCGGAGAACAAGCCCTGGCTGGAGCAGTATGGGTTCGACGTCGACAAGCTCATACGGTACCTTCGCTGGAATCCCGCCGAGCAGCTGAGGCAGCTTGAACACATGGAACCGACGCGGAGAGCACGATACTCGAAGGAGCTGCACGCCGAGCACAGGCGTAATTTGCGGCACATGGAGGAGAATATAGCCAAAATCGTACCGGTGCGTGCCCCCACCATGGCTTAGTTGGCGGAAGTTAGATGCTGACGGACCCCAGCTGTTCGATGATATCCAGTCCGCATCACAGGCAATAGCCAAAAGGCGAGTGGAACGTAAGCGGAGAACACTAGACATAGAAGAGGTCAGCGGCAACAGATGCCATCTTGCTGGGTGACGCTGACCTTTATATTTTGAATCACAGCTTGAAGTGTTTGCCGCGGGATGTTCGACAGGCGAGACGGAGTCTTTATTCAGCGAAGATATGGGCACTGGCAGTCGGGAACCGCTAGATTCTGTGGATTCGGATAGTCTGCTGGACAGTTGACTGCGTGGCTCAGTACATCTTGGACCTTCTATACTTATTCGGAATATGTAGGCGCATGGATTTGCTCAATGAAGTCGAGAAGATGGAGGATTGAAAGTATGTGGTGGTAAGCGCGCGATGTAGGTGCAATGTCTCATTCGGCGGACGCCGCATGCACTTTACCCGCTACTGCTGCCATCTCACACCGTTCGCCAGCCAACTTCCCCGCTGAGCTGTCAACAGCAGGCCCTAGTACCTGAGCTTGAGACGTGGCGCGTTCCTGAGACCCATTGACACGAAGACCATGGCATCAGATTCGGCGGCGTGCAGGATCCTTGTCCTCTCGTCTACACTGGACAAGGCACAGCAGTTCGTGCAACGTATGTCCTGCGCACGGACTTCAATTCTCATTGACCTACCGGAACGTCTATAGGTGTCAAGGTTCTGTCTAGCGAGCCATCGCGCTCAGTCCCATCAGCTACAACGACCACAAGCGACGTCGCGAGCACGAGCATTCCGTGGACAATCAGCAACAAATATTACACCGCAGACGTGCATTTCGAGATCAGGGAAACCAAGTCGTTCGTGGGCTATCATGCAAGCGAGGTCCCCGCGGTTGTCTATGTTTGGAACCGTGGAGAGGTGCGTACGTCCTGCCAGTCGTCTTGCACAGGTATTAATAAGGAGTGTAGACCTACAAGGAGCATGTCCCTTTGATCTCGGAAAAGCTGCGACACTACGACCCGGAAGTAACGTTGGCTGTACGTTTCAGCGACCCCGCGCAGGCGGCCGTGCACGACGACGAAGACGGACTCGACGAGTTCTTGTCTTCGCACGGTTTCGAGTACATCGACGGGGACCGCAGCGGGCGCCAGGCTACACAGGACGGCAACAGTTTTTCAGACGAGGACAGTGCAGGTACGTGCGACCCTGCATAATTTGTCAAAGCGGGGACTCAGAAAAGCTTGCAGGCATCCCCGGCCTCCCGCGTGTCATTGACGCGCTGAGCACCATCATGTGGCCGTCGCTCGTCCAATCCGCGTCGACGTCTGCGCGCAAGAGCCGCGCGCGCGAACTGCTCGACTGGGCCCGCGAGGAGGAAGCTGAGGACGGGCTGCGTGCGCTCATCTCGCAGGACGCGCTCGGCAGCGCCGAGGACGGCGAGCGCAAGAGCCGGATGCAGCGCGAGATGGAGGAGCTCGAGCGCTGGCTCGAGGAGGAGGACCACAGCAGGCGCGTCATGGACGACGCGGAGGCGTGGGCGGCGCGCGACGGCGACGATGCGGACGGCAGTTGGAGCGACGTCCCGACACCGACGATCCGCACGCCTGGCGCGGGCGGCCAGGAGGAGTTCGGGTTCGAGGACGACTTTGCGGAATTCGTCGGCGCGCCGATGGACGTGGCGTACACGTACGAGGAGCTCCGCCAGGAGCCCATGCACACCGGCGCGTCCTACCGCTCGCTGGCCTCGCATTCGGACCTTTCCGCGGAAGACGTGCTCAATACAGAAGACGACCCTGATCTGCCCTCGCGCACCGAGATTGAGGAGACGTCGAAGCGGATATTCGGCGCAGCGTCGCTCGATGTCCCAGCAACAACACATGCACGGCGTTCGCCCCAGTCAAAACCGTCGTCGCTGCACGGCGTAATGTCGCCGCCGCAGACCACCTTCCCTCCACCTGATGACGATGAGTTTTCTTCTTTCGACGAGACGGACGACGAGTTCGAGATGGGGGCGTTTGATCTGTCCAAGGTTCTTGGTGCGCTTCAGGGCATGAAAGAGGAGATCGCGGGCATGACGGACGAAAATGAACGCCGGAAGGCTGCGGCTAGGGTAGCTCTTGGTCTTGTATACGGTCTGCGGAAGGAGGATGAGCGGGAGCGGAGCTCCGAGCATCTGTAGTTGTTCAATTCAAGGGTATAACGGACTCGGAAATCTGGAACATTCACCATCTACTTAATCTGAGCATCATATACATTAACTATCCCATGTTTGTTAGCTAGGAACAAGTGGCAAAGAATCGACAGCGTTTGCGTGACAGCAGCGAGACTTGATGAACATATTACATGCATTGTGTTAATCTGGACATTTTCAATCAACTTCCTCCGCATCCGTACCCTGTTCCCCATCCTCATCCTCCTCGTCCTGTTTCGCCTTTCCCGTCTCGTCGCGGATCGTGTGTTCGGAAAAGTTGAGGATGCCCGCCATATCAAGCATCTGCACGACCTGCTCGGCCTCCTCGACCTTCATGTTTCCGAGAACCTTATTCACCTCGTCGAGACTCTGGCTGCGGAGTGCCTCCTGGAGGGCCGGCGGGAAGCCCTGGAAGACGTCCCAGCGCATTTGAAGCGCGCGCCGCACATCCTCAATGTTGACGCCCTCCAGTTCCTCGCCCTCGAGCTGGATGTTCTCCGGCGGGGGGCCGTCGGGCACGTTGAACGAGATGCTCTGCGAGGGGTTCTCCGGTACGAGCTGGATCTGCTCCTGCCCGGCAGCTGCCTCCGCCTCCGCCTTGCTAATACGCACACGCTCGCACAGGTGTGCGTAAGTGTCCTCAACGTCCTTTTCGAAGACGGCCGATGCGCGCGGATCGCCACTCATCATCCTGCGCATCCGGATCAATGACAGGTCATGATGAAGAAAGTGCCTCGAGCGCGTACCGTTTGAAGAAGATGGAGACACCGTCCTTACCGAGCTTGTCACAGTACTGCAGAAGTAGGCTCTGGTGTACACACTGCTTCGCGTACTTGGACTTGCCCTCGCTTTGGGCCGTGAACGCTGCAACAAGGAGCGCGTCGGAGGCCCCTGGCACGACGACATCCCGGTGCTGCTTGATGAAGTCCCAGGACTGCTCGTAGCCACGGAGTGGCAGGTGCGAAAATGCCTCGAGCGACGGCGTGAGCTCCGGGAGCTCCGCGTTTTCGTCCACATCTGCGGACGCTGAGTTTGACGATGAGGAGGCCTGGCTTTCCTGAGCCGCCGCGACACCCTTCGGGTTCAGAACCTCGATCTCCGTCTCCTTGACGGTCTTCTTGGAGCCCGAGCCGCTTGCGATGGCGTTCTTGACCGGCGGCGGGGCAGGTTTTGGTGGCACGTACTATATGACCTGTCATTCGACCTTGTACGACCGCGATGATCATAAGTTGTACTCACATGCGACTCCCATGCCTCATGGATGTCCTCGCTGGTGATCTTCTTCTTCTGCTCCGCCTCCTCCTGCTCGAGGTCCTTCTTCAGCTTCTCCTGGTGCTTGCCAAGCTCCTCGATGTGCTTCTTGAGCCCCTTCACCAACGCCTCGCCGAGCTTAGGATCGTCCTTCTCCACGCCATCCTGCTTTGCCTCCTCCCAGACCTTGAGCATCAGCGCGAGCAGCATCTCATCGTACGTCTTCTGCTGCGGCGCATTGGTTGGCGGCTTCTCTGGCGAGGGGTTCGTCTTGAACCGCTCGACAAGCGAGGAGAACTCGGCGGGGCCCTTCGCCTCGACATCGGCCGTGATCTGGTGGAGGCGCGGCTCGAGGACCTCGTTGCATGCGATGTCGGCCTTCAGCTGCGCGATGCGCATCTTGCGCATCTCACGCTTCTCGTGGATGTCTCGCTGCTTCCATCTGGCCTGGCTCTCAGTCTGTTGCACGCACTAACACGGTGGCGAAGGGTACGAACCGGATGAGTGACTTCTTGTCCACGTTCGGGTGTCCCTCAATATCAGAATCGTCCGAAAGCTATGTTGGTCTGCTGTCAGTCCAGTCGCATGCTACATGGCTTAGGTCTGCGCAAACCTCAAGGTTGTCCCATTTGGAGTAGTTCAGAGGCATGGTAGCTCGATCTAGGATGTCTTGCGAGATTACTTGGTTGTATAGATGGTTGGTAGGAAGGGGTATACACGTATGCAGGGCTCGTAAGCGGTGGCGGATATGAGGGTAGTTACAGACGCGTACGCGGTACACGCTAATATATCTCTTACTGCGAACGTTCTAGAAGCGGGCACCGCTGTACTAGAGTGTCGAATAGACTATGGGAGATATCCGTCTCTGGGTTCGACATGGCAACGATATGAAGTACGATAGCTAGAGAATAGTACACCTGGCAAGGTCTGGTTCAGAAATGCTACCACTCCAATAACACAAGGGTCGCCTTCCCGCAATTCTCTCATGCCAGGCTCGGAACAGCGCAATGAGAATATGATTGGAGGACGAATGTGCGTCATGCTAAGTCAGCGGGACTAGATAGGTCGCATGTCTCGTCAACGACCATGAGATGTGGCCAAAGCGTGTGTCAGCAACTCAGGAAGGCTGCGACGAAGGCCTCGTCAGGCTGAAGCGCTTCTGTATGTCACCACTAATTCAATTAGGAAACCGTGAACGTTCGCACCACGGCCAATATACACGCTTTGGTACGTACAAGTACACCATCAACTTGCCGCTTTGCATTGGTTCCAGGTGTGTACGGTCATTAGCGTTCCCAGTGCTTATAGTACTCCATCATCCTCAGCTGTCTCCGTTCCGTCACTTTGTTCACCTCCGTCCTCAACGGTGTATCCCATGACTTCTGCACCTCGGGAGAGCGTACCGCGTCGATAGACTCCCACTCGTGTACCGCAAGGTACTTGGGGACCGGCATGTCGTCTTCTTTACCTTCAACCCCCGTCCTCGTCCAGTCCTTCAAGACAAACCTCCGGCTGCGCAGCCATCCCTCTACTTTTGACAACATCGGGAGGTGTTCTTCTTCGTACCATCTGTTGAGTATTCCATCGCCACCTTCCTTCACCTCCGTGGAAATAAAGGAAATGAAGCGCGACGGCTTCCGTGGGTCGAAACGTGCAGCTGGCGGCGGAACGGGCACGTCCATGAGCTCGTACGTGCGCCGTTCAAGGACGCCAAGGTCTTGGATGATGCGGTTCTCGCGGTCGCTGCGAGTCACTGCGAGTGTCGTGTACGGTGGTTGCTGAGTGGCTTCGTAGGACGTGAGGTCATACGAAGCTGCCCATGTAGGCTTCGCATTATCCGCTGCCTTCCAGCGCACCCAACTCTGGAACGCCGGAATGTCGAGGCGTTGGGGTACGTGCTCGTTATCGTACCAGTCGGTGAACTCTTCTTCAGATACTCCTGCGCCAGGATCGGAGAAAACAAGGAGTAAGCCATGGCGCGGCATCGTTCGTGCGGGACTGTGGAACAGCGGCGAGGAAGTTGGATTCGACAGTCATGCCCGGAAGGCTTTAAATACACCTAACGTGAGAAACGAGAGCATGAGAAAGCACCAGATAGACGTGATTCGTTCTCAGACTCTGATCACCTGCCATGAGTAGAACCTTCCCCCTCGTTCATTACGACAGACCCGCATATAGCGAGGCGAATCGACCTAGAAAGAATGAAATTAAATATCTGGAGTTATGAAGAGGTGACTGGGGTATCGTAGCACTGTGTGGATATGGTCGGAAGCTAATGAAAAGACATAGAATAGTGGAAGAGCGGAGTCCTGGCAACTCGAAGACGGGCTAGGTTATTAATCGACACTGGTCAAGCTGCCCTGGGAAGTCGCTTCACTAGTGCCGCTAGCATCTGTCGTTTCGGTACCCGCGACGCTCACGCCATCATGATCATCTGCAGACTCGTCATCGTGGGCCCTCTGGGAAGGGCCAGTCTCTCTGCTGCCTAGATCAAACATGCGGGCGTCCCACGTGGGTGTCCGGGGACGAATGCCCAGGCCTAGTAGCGGGAGCGATAAGGCAGTGATGATGCGTCAAGGGTACAAGCAAGAGCTCACCATTCATGCTGTGAATCCCGAACGGCCGTGTCTGTGTTGGAGTGCCCGGCCGCATGGGAGGACTCAGTCCAGGAGAACGGACAGGCGTGACGGGCAAGGGCGTTTTTATGGGCACCGGATGTGAGGAGGCAGTGGGCACGCTGACGGGTACGGGAGATGTACGCAGTGTCTTCTCGGCGATGGTTACATCGCTTTGGCCGCTCGCACTACGCTCGCGATGAGGGCGGGTCTCAACATCCGGCGAACGATCATAAGCAGCAGAAGGGTTTGGATTATAATAGGAACCATTCTGTCTGGCGTACTCTGCTTGTTCGTATTCCCACTGCAACCTCTCCTGTGCTTGCTCCGGAGTTTCCATGCCATCGGTAACGTCTGCCGGGACAAAGACACAATGATCACCATGGTCGTCTTGAGCCTCGGTAAGTTCCAGGGGAAGGGCACCTGGCTGCCGATTTTCAGGTAGAGGGGGTATACGGTGCAACAGGCCGAACCTGCCAATCATTGTAAGGCCGGGATAGACGAACTGCAAATGCAACACGCACCCAAAGACACAGCCCAAGAGCCCCTCACCACCCCAGTGTCTGTTTGGTACAAGCACGACCTCGCGGATGTTGCTGGCAAAGATAGATTGAGCGCACGCTTTGATTAGCAAGGGGAAAAACACGTACTCGAAGTCATAAGAATAGACAAAGACTCGCAACGGCTTGTCGATATGCTTTGTGGACAGAAGGATGTTAGTCGGTATCATATCCCCGCATAGTGAAGACGCACCGCCTCGACAACTTCGTAGAAGTCTCCTTCTGTGCTGAGCACGCCACCTGACCAGCCGATGATCCAGTCTCCATAAGGCACAAGACCGGCGCTCTCTGCAGGGCTTCCTTCGAGGACGTCCAGCACATGCCACACGTTCTCCATCGCAAACTCGGGCTCGCACATGCGCATGCTCAGCCCGAGCAGGGACGGCTTGCGCTCTGCTGTGTCGGGCTCCTTCGGGTCGGGCGCGTTGTACGGCATGCTCCATGTGCGCGAAGGTACGATAGGTACAACTGTTGCGCACATTAGACGCGACGTGCAGACAACAGAGCTGGAGCTTACCACGGATGTTCTGGCTCTTGCTGTTCCATACTAACAGGTCCAGCGGACGACCCTCGTGGGCCTCAACAATGCGCTCAAGCTCCGCAGCATCTATGTTGTTCGACGCAAGATTCTCGTCCTTGAACCCGACGACAAAGTCAAAGTAAGGCTCGATGCTGGTCTGCGAGGCGGGTGATGACGGTGTCACGCGTAAGACATGGAGTGCTTTGGTTGGGACCTTCGAGGCGGTGGACTGGCCAGCCCCCATGCCTTTGACTTTTCAGGCTCACGTTCTCTGGGATCCGGCGGCGCTGTGGAGGACGGCGAAGAGCAGGCGTGTGGTGGTTGCAGAACAGCGACCTCGCTCTCGGCACCGGCCAGATTAGACGCTCACAAAGCCTCCGCTCCGTGGGCGTCTATATCCCACGGGTGGCTCGCCGTATATGGAAGGCGTAGAGGATGGTTCTTCTCTACAGGCTTGTCTTGATGCACTCGTGTCTCGAGCCGCGACCTGGCCGCAGAAAAGGGTGGCGGCAGATCACTTGCCGACTCCTCGGCCTTATCACCGCTTTTCTGCCGAAAACAACCGCTTAGCGTCGGCCTGTACCTCACGAGGGGCCCTCACACCAGGCCGAGCCCTCGGAGCCTGCCAAGTTGTTTACACGAACTTAGAGTGGGTCAGAAGATGCATCCAGCTATTTTAAAGCATCCGAGGGTACTCTAGACCTCACTCGCAAATTTTATGCTGCGAACAGTTGCCACCATGACTCTGTCAGGGGTTGACACGCCGAGCATCCTGCGCGGCACGTAGACGGAACTAGGCAACAGGGCTGCGCACCTTGCCCACAAAGCGGAGACTGTGAGAGACACATCGCGCGAAGTGCTCGTCCAGTTCAGCCGATGCGAAATTCCGGGTTCTGCAGAAGATACTTGGGGCGGCGCAACAGTACATCCCAATATTGGGAAAGTACTCCGACGTGAGATTACGGCACAAATGGACTGCTAATCCTAGAGGCGTGCAAGCACGGTCGCTGTACACGCTCTCTCTGGCCGGGGTAAGCTGTACGACCAGTCCTGCGTGTCGCATACACATACGTCAGTCGACGATCACGAGAGGCTGCCCGTGGCGAACCTTGTGCGAAGCTGCAGGGTTGTAACAAGCCAATTTCCCCATGGCACGGATAAAATGCGCGTCTACGCTTCACGGACGTGGCAACCGCTGTGCATCTCGGATATTCACCAGGAATGAAGGGGATAGGCTGCTCGCATCAGACTCTGGCACTAAGACATTCCAGGCATCCACACACCTTAAATCCTCGCCCTAGCGTACCCTATTCAGACGGCTACTATGATTGATCAGAGGATCTACCCGTTAAGTAGAATCCGGCTGATGGGCGTGCGAGCATAAGCAAGATGGATGGCTCCGCAAAGTTACCAGAGAGATTCCGAGCATCAGCCGCGAATGTCGACGATGTCGACCGTAGGACTCGGTCACCGGTGACAGGCCTCGCGGCGCAGAGGAAGAACCGTGGAGGAAGAGTTTGAGCTTCGGAATTGGCAAAATGCTTGAGAAAATCTGAACGAATTGGTGAATAACTTGTCATCGAGCGTTGCAGCGTGCAGACCACCGTCTGTCAATGTATCTGAGTATCATGCTCACAAAGGACACTGTGCTCTGAACCTTGCCCCGAACAGCCGGTATCCAACTTCTGATTCGTGCTACGGCACGACCGTCTATCGTCGCCAATGACCCGCAGAGATTTCCTCGAGAAGTTGACTGGGATGCATGACAATTGGAGGCGACGCAGTTGCAGTTGCCCGGAAAGCTCCTAATTTGCAGGGTCATTGTCCATAAGACGCTGGAGCAGGGGGACCAGAAGAGTGGGTCAAAGGAGGTCAGAGCAGGAAGCAGACACGAGGGACAGATGAGTCAGCTGGAGCGTGGGAGAGGCGAGAGCGCCCGCCGTAGAACAGCAGAGTAGCCGCGTGTAGAGTTCGACACGGACGATATAGCATCGTGTTTCGTCTTGGGCGTCGGGACGGACTGCTCCAACGCTCAATTGCAAGCAAGCTTTGCACGCCACGCTATTTGCCTCGGTTAGGGACGTAATCAACCCAGGTTGTAAGCGTACTAGCGACTTACAAGCGCAAGCAAACCACGTAGACAGGCACATATATGGTCTCAATTCTATGTATCATATGTCATGGTCAGAGCCAGTTCGTCATACCAGGGTATCCCTCTCAATTGGACTCACCGGCGATATTTTGGTGGCACGTCACACTGGCATATTCAATCGACAAAAAAATTTAGGCTTCAGGGCCAGGGCGGGTCGATCGCGCAGCCCAGTCGATAGACCATGCGTCTTAGCATTTTGTGTTCGTCTTCATGAATAGGCCTGAGTATCTGCGTATTGTCGCAGACGCTGTTGCCGTCTTGTCGTGGAACAAACCCACTCCGATTGGCGGGAAGCGCATCAAGAGCGGAGACCAAAAGAGGAATGCCGGCGCGTTACGGACGTTACACCGTCACGGTCACGGCTCTTCACGTTCTGTTCGCGCACTCTCCAGCTTGACGCGGAAGGCCCAAAAACTTTACGGTTCCGCGCAGAACAAGAAGCCCACTGAGCGGGGAGAAAGTAGAGTATATCGAGGTGTTGTAGAGCATGACGTGCGTACCAAAGCTTCTCAGAATTGGGTCATAGCTTGCTAACCGCAACACACAGTTGACTTATGTTCATTTGTCGGCACCACTTGCTACGAGTGAACGGAACGAAGCTATATCCTCGGCACACACCAAGCAGACTACTTCTTCGCTCTGTCAACCCTACTCTACCCCACCCAGCTCATGCCCGCTTGGCATCCCGAACTGCCCCAGGCGGCGCAGCCGCTGCTGAGCCGGCTGGAACCGCTCCTACCACTGGCGATGCCGCAGACAACACGACGCCGTGTGATGTGGCACTCGACGAGGCTGTATCGCCACCCACTCCTATCGCGACCTTACCACCGACGGCGACCTCACGCGATAAGTCTCCTCGACGGCACGCACGCCGACCCGGAAGCTTCGGTATCACGACGCCCCATGATGCAATGCGAAGGCTCAGTCTCGAGGTGTCGATGAAGCGTTATAGGATTGCCAATGAGCGCGTGGAAGAGATACTTAGGTCCGACTCTTGGTCGCCTCAGGACCGTGACGATGTAGCTCTTCAGATCCTGGGTCTTGCGCAAAATCGCGAGGTCTTCGAAGTCAAGACCCTCCGAGCACTTCTCGCGGACCTTCAAGGACGTAGAAGCTTGACAAAAGTACCTCTTGGCCTCCTTTCCTTTGCTCTCGCGTCTACATTTGAACAAGCGACTGCAGACGGAAGCGCAGACGAGGTTTTCATCTACACCACGCTCGCCCCAATATTCCTACACTCGCTTTCGTCCCGACGACCGACCATACATAAAGACGCCTCACACAAGTTGTCTCACATGCAAACACTATGGGTTCTCTTCAAGATTATTCGCAGACTAATACACCTCGAGCAATACAAATCTGTCATGCCCATCTTCGATGAACTTGTCAAGTCCGGGGCGATATCTCCCAAGGCTATGGAAGGTCTTCCTTCAAGCGGCTTCGCACACATCGTCCTAACTGTCCTCCTCCGCTGCTGTATCGACTTCGGCTGGCGCTCGCGAGCCGCGTGGATCCTTCTTGAAACACCCCGTTGGGACCAAGCCATCTCACCTGCGTTCAACGAGGTCGTCAACGAAGTTGTCGATTTCCTACTGGATTCTGAAGAAGAACCGACTACTCCGGGCTTAGCCGCAGCGCTCATGGTTCGCATCGTCAACAACCCCGACGTGATCACCGTGCCCGACCGCGTCGTCATCCGCTTCTACGACATCATGCACCGACATCAGCTCCTGCAGCAGGCGAGGGCTTTCTACCGCGTTACTCGGGCGCCCGCCATCCTCGAAAAACGGAAGTACGCCACCCCACACCGCGAAAGCTTCATGTGGCTCTTCCGTGCCTCTGTGAGGGAGCGACAAATCCACATACTACGGCAGTTGGTGAAAGATCTCGTCGAAGAAGATGTTCCAATTCATCAGCTTGCGCGTTCCTTTGTCGTCTTGGAAGCTGCTGCTCACGGATTCATGACTTACGCTCGAACGCTATGGGAGCGTTGGAAGGACGATGTATTCGTGGTCGGCGACGGCGGCGTTGCTCTTAGGCTGGTGAGCTTGGTGCGAAGTCGCATCTCTTCGCTCAAGTACAGAGCGGAATTGGAATCACAACCCTCGGAGCAGCCACATGCGGGGTCCACGCTTGGCGAACCCCATGGGGACGCGGACGAAGCTTCGGAGCCGCCTCGAGCAGATCTCGATCTCTCAGAGAACGTCACTCCGAGTGCAATCAGAGCTGCATCCGACTCTACCGCTGGGCCGACCCCACCTGATGCTCAAGAAGAGGAGCGCAGTGATTTGTCCTACGAGGAACGCATCGCGGACTACCGAGCATTTGCCGACAACGTCGTGAAAACGTTCAGAGGAGTCCATGAGCCGCTTGACGGCGCACCTCACAAGACCTTGAACGCGTTGGCGCGGCTGTACATCATGATGGATAACGTCGAGGAAGGGTTCGCGATGCTCAGAGTTATCACGGAGCGCGGTCAGGTCCCCGACGTGCGGGACATCAATGTCGCGCTGTCAGCTCTGTCGGCCCACAATCCACGCACGGCGTCCCGCATCCTCGAGCGAATGGTCCAGCTCGGCATCGAGCCCAGCGCTGTGTCGTTCGGCACTGTTATCCACCATGCCGTGCTCAAGGGCGATACGTCCCTCGTGTCAGCTCTCATCACTCGCTCGCGACAGGTCAAGATCACTCAGCTAGATTACAAGACGATCGGCAGCCTCATCCGCTCGGCGATCTCTATGCCCTACGAGGAGAACTCGCCCCACCGTGAGCGGCTGCGGAACGTCGAGAACCTGGTGTACTCGCTCACCGACGCAGGCTATGCGGTATCACCTGCCATGGCTACAGACTGCATCCACGCTGCCTTGCGCGCCGACGAGCCCGTGACAGCCTTCAAGTTCTGGCGGCTTCTTGTCGACGGCAAGGTCGAACATACGGACTACAAGCAGAAGGCCCTGCGGGCACGCATTGGCCGGAACCTTATGCGACACGCCAGGGCGGGCGTGCTGCGAGAAGCGACTGCGCGTTCCATGACTTGGGAGCTCGGCCTGCGGCCCTCGAGCGACGGTAGCATGAGCTGGCTCGAAGAAGACGACGCGAAGCAGGGACATTCGTAGGCAGACATGGAGGACGGGACTCGCCTAAAGGCTCCGGACGCTGGTGATCACCGGAGCAGCTCCCCCCTGCGTCCGGGACGCCGATGCTGGGCAGGAGACGACCTCCACGGGGCCTCGAGCATCGGCGGCCGGTGCTGCGACAGAGTCATGGGATGCGGGAGCGACGCTCTGTGTCCGTTGCGCGCGCACGACATGCAGCAGGGTGCGGTCACTGGCAGTCTCGCTCATCAAATTCGGGTGCAATTGGGAGAGTCGCTGGAAGGCGTGCGTGGAATGCGGGGACGCTAGCTGTGGGGGTCAGCTAGCCTGGTTCACGTGGTGAAGGCATTTCGTTTCTTCCAGAACGGCGCGGGCGGGATGGAGTGGAGGGGACACACATGGGTCGGTGCGTCGGGCGTCGTGGGTCGGATGCGCGAGGGCCGGGGTGCAGCGATGACGATAGCAGTAGGGTATGGTACGGTACTGTAAGCGGCAGGCTGGGACGAGGTCCCCTTGGCCGATAATCTCACAACTCTGGAATGCGCTCGGCGTGGGCATCAGCGATTTGATACAGTGCCGCATCTGTGAATCAGGCCTGGTATGTGCTCGCTATGGGAGCTGAGACCCGCGTGGATGGAAACGGTCGAGGAAAGGACGAAACGCCGGGGTTGCACCGCGTGGATTGGGCCGG